>OZ025290.1:458253354-458437642 GCA_964019185.1 Maratus speculifer | reverse complement strand
TTGGAAAAAAACCATATTTAAAAAATTAAAATTTTAAAATTTCAAAATCAAATACGTATTGTTAAACATATACTTATTTGAAAAATAAAAAAAATTTTGCAAAATACACATTTTCTGTGATGTCCTCAGTGTACCGGATTCTGACCTAGTCCGCACTCACCATGTTACACGAGACTGTGTGTGTATGTCTGTGTGTGTGTCTGTATGTCGCCATTCTACCATCAAAAAGTGTATGAAGTTATGCATAGAATTGAACCAAATTTTTTGTGAATGTTTTTGGCTGTGGCAAGCAGGTCCGCCTTCAGTTTTGAAATATTCCGCCGGAAGGGGGCGCTGCAATCGCGATTTTTGTGCCATTTTCAATATTGTACCGACCAAAAGTATATGAAGTTATGCATCGAATTGAACCAAATTTTTTGTGTATGTGTATGAGTATGGGTAGTTGGTCCTCCCTGAATTTGAAAAAAATCCGCCGGAAGGGGGCGCTGCAATCGCCATTTTTGTGCCATTTTCAATATTGTACCGACCAAAAGTATATGAAGTTATGCATCGAATTGAACCAAATTTTTTGTGTGTGTGTATGAGTATGGGTAGTTGGTCCTCCCTGAATTTGAAAAAAATCCGCCGGAAGGGGGCGCCGCAATCGCGATTTTTGTGCCATTTTCAATATTGTACCGACCAAAAGTATATGAAGTTATGAATAGAATTGAACCAATTTTTTTGTGTATATGTATGACTATGGCTAGTTGGTGTTCCCTGAATTTGAAAAAAATCCACCGGAAGGGGGCGCTGCAATCGCGATTTTTGTGCCATTTTCAATATTGTACCGACCAGAAATACATGAAGTTATGCATCGAATTGAACGAAATTTTTTGTGTAAGTGTATGGCTATGGCTAGTTGGATCGCCCTGAATATGAAAAAAATCTGCCGGAAGGGGACGCTGCAATACCGAATTTTATGCTATTTTCAATATTGCACCACATAAAAGTGTATGAAGTTAGTTCTAGAACTGAACTAAACATTTTGTATATGATTATTTGTTGATAAGGCAAATAAGTCCTCCCTGAATTTGAAAAAAAAATCTGCTTATCATTCTACTGTCCATCGGCTCGTGCAGAGACGGAAATTCATTTTTACTCCGATTAATTGATTGAAGCAGAAATTTAAGATGAAAATGAAAGTTGGTAAGGTATTGAATTAAAATTATTAAAGCATTAAAATGAGTAACTATTTCTTTTTAATATTAAAATGTATGTATGAGATAGAAGAAAGTTTTGGGATTGGCACATCCAACTAGTTTTTTATTTTATTTTACTGACGAGATACCATTTTTGTCATCATTGAAAAGTAAAATCACACAAATGGAAAAATTTAAAAAAACAAACCATAAATGGCTTATTAAAGTTGTTTTTTTTCTTACACATAATATGTATCTATTAACCCGCGAGTAGTCGCGACTTTTTTCACAACGTCATTAGTCGCGCTCGGTCTTTTTGCCGCTGGCCCTCCGTATACCAAATATGTAAAATAAGAAATATTTTTCAACTAATATATGAAAATAACATTACAAAGAAGATATAAATTTGCAGTTTTCCTAAATTATGCATTTTATTCATGAGATCTGGAGTAGGGGAGAGTGGGGATACTTGAGCATAGGGGATACTTGAGCCACCCCTATTATCTCTACAGTTGATTAATTTTTCTTTCTAAAACTGCCAATATGATAACATATTTATAGTTCTGAACATGTAAAAAAGAAATCACACATCTTGGTACCATTTTGAAAGTATAGTGATTAATAGTTGTCTTTTCCCTATCTGAAAAAAATATTTGGGTGCATGGTTTTTTTGTTTTTTTGTAATCAAAGTTTTGTTTAAAGTTGCAACTATATACATACATTCAATAAGCATAATTTCAATTGTATTTTGAGTCTAAAATAGTTCTAATTGCTGCATGCTTTATTTAGTAAAACTCTGGGAAACAAAAATAGTGATAGTGGGGATACTTGAGCCAATGAGAGTGGGGATACTTGAGCCATGTCTTAACCATTCTCACTAGAAATTAAACATGGGTGAAACAAACAAAAAATAAAATTCCATCCTTATATTCACTAATAGATATTTTTCTGGAGAAAAGGGAGAATAATTTTTCATTTTATTTTTTTTTCTTAAAAAAATAAAGACCTAAAAATGTTTAAAAATGCATATTTTTTAAATGAAAATGTCTATTTTATTTTTCGATTTGTTCGATTTGACAAACGACCAAAATTCGAACAAAATAGTCTGTCTAGATAAATGTAAACATAGTTTTCAATTTAATTTTCATTAAATGAAAATAACTTTTTAAAACGGTTTTACAGGCTATAATCTCTAATACTTTAATTAGTTAGGTCCAACATAATAAAATATTTATTTTTTAATATAACATATTAAGATTAGTATTTTATATTGAAATCGTAACCTCTGTTGCTGTAACTTTTTTTTAACTAAGAAAATTGAAGAAAAATCGGTAAAAACAGCGCACAAAAACAAGAAAAGCAACAAAAATCCCAGTTCAAACTTACCTACATGGAGCCAAAGAGGAAGACAAAATCTTTTCCTGTGAAATCAAAAAAGTGTTTGAAATAGTATAATGATACATCTGGCTTAAATTCCGACAGCTACTAAACTAAAAGCATGAGTTCGACAATATCATTAGAGGAAAATTCTGTCAATGATGGTGATGATGTGAAAGAAAACCTTCTATTGATGGTTGGTTACTAATAAAATATGCCAGAAAGAAAACTGTAAAAATATTTGTTGGATAAGTGCTTAATATTTTGAAAATGAAATTTGCAAGAAGAATTGCAGATTCCAAATTTAAATGGCTCTGAACTGAGGATGTTTCTACCGTCGTTATAACTGAGGTTCAAATTATCCTTCGACAACCAGTTTTAACGACAAAAAATGATCGTATTACTAGCTTTGTTTTCTTAATTGGTTTTGAAACACTTTACGTTTCATAATTTATCATTCTGTAAAATATTTGTGCAAAAATAAAGCGAAAAAAATTACTTTTGTAGGTATTTTTCCGTAGTGGCTCAAGTATCCCTTCACTATGGCTCAAGTATCCCCGCCATGGGGATACTTGAGCCATGATGTAAAACAAAAAATAAACATTTATTATGCATAGAAAAATAGTTCAAAATTTATTGAAAGTGGTTTTTAGTTGAAGGAAAAATATCAAATTTTCATTTTCAATATTTTATTTTATTCTAAAAAAATATAAAAAATTTAAAAAAAAATAAAATTCAAAAAATGGCTCAAGTATCCCCATCTTCCCCTAATTGGAAAAAGTAAAAATGAGCTCACAATAGTGATTTTTACGTAGACTTTTTCGCCGATTTCAACTTTGTTTCTAAAAATGTATCTGAAAGAAAAACTCAGGTACCCTGTTACTTCACTAAGGTGGTCGAGAAAGCTTCAAAGTCAGCTACATGGTAGATCTCTGTTGTATTTGTAATGTGATATAAGTTAAGAGAAGATAAGTTATACGTGCGGCGAAAAGACCGACACGCGACTACTGACGGGTTAAATTCCATGCATGTAATTAATAAAACGCATCACATGCGGATATGATGCGCAGTGAGCGTGAAGGTGGAAAATGCGTTCGTATTTCCGTTTTCCAAAAATTAACGCAGGTGGTTCATATGAGCGTATGAAACGATGAAGTTTCGCTTCAAAATTGACATAACGCCGAGTTAAACCTACGAGTTGCGTAAAATTCCATCTGTCCCACTCCTGTACTTTCGAAGGTATGCAAGCTTTTTCTTCCCGAAACTTAAGATTGTTCTGAAATACCAGTAAAAAAAATCTCTAAAATCGATTTCAGGACGCAGAAGATATAAAGAAATAAGTAACCACTAAACTTCGAAGCATATCTTCAGACGATTACGAAGCGTATTTCTAGAATTTGTACCGCCGTGCATAACAGTGTTTGAGTGCCGGAGGTGAATATTTTTTTGGACTATTACACATTTTACATTTTTAAAATTCATTCCGTTGAATTAGTCTCAGTCCTAGATTTAATTGATATCTTCCATTTCATATATAACGCTATTAAAAGTTTGAAAGGTGCAATATGGTATTTAAAGGTATGAAACAGAAAAACAACAGAAATCCAGTATCAAAATACAGCTAATACCTGATATGAGAAGTGCAAATTATTATATTTTAATAAATCTATGCTCAAATACAATAATTCATATCTGCTTGTTTTCTGATTCATTTTGACGTTGAATTTCCCTCTTAAACGCTTCCAACTGGCAGGTTCTTTTATCCAGAAACAACATAATGTGCCGTTTAGGTCGATTTTCTTGAAAAAAAAAACAGACTATATTTCAAAAAATGCTCATAAAATATGTATTTTGAACCAATTTGACAAAATGATAGTGCTACAAACAACAGCAAAAAAATTTTCTTATTGAAGAAACAATTGCTTATAAGCCAAGTTCTAATACATTAGACATAAGTTATATAAAACATTTATAATTACCCTTAAAAATCTGCAAGTTTCATGTTAAAATTTTAAAAAGAAGTCTGAAAATGTGTCAGAAAATTTCAAATTGTTGAGCGCAGAAAACTATTTTTCAAATGCCAACTTAAATAATACATATGAATTAAAATTTTGAGTACATTTTAAATCATAAAAATTATGAAAAATGTAAACACTGGTAACTATTAAAATTAAAATGTCAGTAATGCATATTTAGAAAACATTTTTAAATCACGATATTGCTTATCAATTGGAACTAGCAAATAACTGTCGTTATGCATAAAAGTTGCATAATTCAATTTATGCAAATATGTTTTAAAACTTATTTAAAATCTCGCAATAACTCCATACTATTTCATAATTTTTATACTTAATTTAACATTCACCACTGTTAAAAAAAATTTTTCAGTAACAGCACTGCAGTTTCTGGATAAAATTTAAATTTGCATGTATTTATTAAATACAAATAAGTAACTTGTAAAATACTTTTATATCTCTAATGTGTTGATTTTTAGAGAAATTTTGCATAGCTGCATTCTACATTCTTAAAAAATGGAGAAGAAACAATACTGATGCAAGGAAACTGCATTCAATTTATCTTGGAAATGTTAAGAAGTACATTTTTCTTTCACACATATGTATTTTAAAATTTTTTTCTTTGCTAAATAATTAAGACTTTTAAATTCAGTTAAAGTTTCTTGTTTTTTTTTTTTTTTTTTTGCGCTAACTGCTTCTTTTTTAAACTTAATTCATTAAGTTATTGAACATTATGCATGTACACTGATTATAACATTTTTAAAATGAAATGATGTGATGTATTTAAAAGGGCTTTCAGGAAATAAAACTTCTTATTCAACAGAACGCATTAAAATCAGCAGCTTTTGTTTATTACTATATTTATTTTTCAAAAATTGTTTGATTTAATTATTGGAAGACAAATTTGTCTTCGATATATATATATATATATATATATATATATATATATATTGAAATTATGTGACATATGAAGAACCGTTTGATGCCTTTGTTACATAATGTTTCGTTGCAGTGGTGGCCCATACAAAGAAATCAATTTTAAAATGTGAGAAAAAAACAACAAACTATGTTTATTTCTAGAAAAGCATTACAACGCTCATTTAAAAGTATATATTAAACTGCAAGGAAAAATTACAATAAAAAGTGTTTTTCAAAATATATCTCTTGCAACGAATTTCTATGTAGAAAAAGAAGTTAAATTTTTCGATTTTGTCTCGACTAGTAAGTCTCTGACGCCCTTTGACCGCATTTCAGAAGCACAGTTTACATAATCGCATTTGATTATGATTTTGTTGCTTGTAAAAATTGCGAAAAAAAACCGTAACTTTAAAAGGTAACTACTTGCACCGTCATGTTAGTCTCAGTTTTTTTAGAGCCTCCTTTGACTGTGTACTGGATTGTTTTTTGATTTCTTTATTACGTTGCTGACATCTTCTCGTGTTTAGTGTTGAATTCAGGGGATGAACCGGGTGTCAAGGGGTGATTCAGGCCCGGGGGGAATTTCCTCCCCGGAGCATAAAAATGTCCCTCCCCCCCGTAAATTTCGTGCTTTCAATGGTCAAAATTGGCGTCCCTGGAACTCTATAATCCCCCCCCCCCCAGAATCAGAAATATCCCTCCAGAAAAAAAAAGTCTGAACTGAACACTGCTGGTGATTCTTTATTTTGAATCTTCTGACTTGAAAAGTCATTGAACAATATTTTGTGAGCTGTAGTTCAGGGATTTTCATCTGGAAGTTATTGATTTTACTTGGGGATATAGTGTAGAAAAAGGTGTCTCTCAACAGTGTAGAAACTATTGAAAAAGTGTGATAATAAATGATAATAAATGCTAATTCTTTTCATATTTTATTTTAAAATTTCGAAAATAAGTACTATTACTTTGATATCCATTTTTTTAGTTGCAAATTTACATGTGAAGGGGAAAAAAACAAGGCGAGGAATCGACCCAGAAATATATTGGCGAAAACTGCCAATGTTTTTTCGACATCAATGTTTTAGCCAATACGGCCGAATCTGGAGAACTAATTCACCAAATTGATATTTAACAATCACGTTAATAGTTAGTTGGCTGAATTAGTACTATAGATTTGTGCGGGAGGGCTGTGTAGGTAAAACATTGCGACATCAGCCAAAACATTCCTTGTTCGATTTCTAGTCCGATCTTTTATCGAACACTTGCATATGCATTATGCACACTTTGTAGATTGAGCCACTTCTAAATGGAACTCCGATTCAAGCCATGTGTTCATTAGCATTGAATGCGAAACTGACAGGATCATATATTTGATTCTTTCTATCAGTACTTCAGCAAAAACAAATACACATTTTTTTCTTTTTTGTCTTTATGGGAATCATCATTCCTGTGTCACAATAAAATTAATATGAAAATCAGAAATAGCACAAGTTTGTAAACCAAACATGCATACAAGTGGCATCATCTATGATTAAGAATTGAAACCAATAATCTTTATTGCTTTGAAGAAAACTTTTCATAGCGGAAAGTCCAAACGAACGTGGGTTCCTGGTTCGAATCCGGGTACGTGCATGGATGGTGTGTTGTCCCTTTGAAGTGTACTAAAATATATGTAATGGGCATGTGTAATAAAAAATTGTTTTGTATTTGTCTCTGTTTCTGTGTATAATGGATCAATCGAGGCGACAGCCATAGCAGCTATAGGCCTCAAAGCACTGTCAATTCAAACCAAATCAAAGTCCAAACCAAAATTTTGTTAAACCATAATTGATCAATTTTATATTGAATTTTAAATTGTATCAGGGAGCTTTGAGACACCCTGTATTTCTCATAAATATTGCAGATATTAAAGTAATTTTCATTCAAAATTTCATTCAAGCATGCTATGAATAGTCGTAAAGAAACTCTACTTATTCTATAAAAGATAACATTGCTTTTGAAATTTACGTTCACCGAAGTATTTGAAATTAATTGAATTATCTTTGCTGTTACACTCTGTCATTCAAATATTTTTGAAATTTCCATTTGAATACGAAATTAAATTTTCAAAGGATGTTATTATTGCTCTAAGCACTTAAAGTTTGTTAAGAGTTATCCATTTGTGCATTGTGTTAATTTAAAATTAAAATGAAAATACGGAGAATACTTTATTTTTCTGTAGTAATTTATGGATCATAATACTAAAACACATGATTAATTTTGTATATTCCAAACCGTAATCGCTCAATTTTAGATTGAATATTAAAATGTATCCGGGAGTGTTTGGACATTCTATACTTCTAAAAATGTTTTTAATATTAAGATAATATTCAATCAAAATTTTATTCAAGCATGCTATGAGTAACCTTAGAGAAACTCTAAAATTTTTATAAAAGGTAATATTACTTTAGAAATGTACGTTCACCGAAGTATTTGAAATTAATTGAATCAGCACCGCTGTAACGTTCTGTCATTTAAGTATTTGTGAAATTGTTATTTGAACACGAAATTAAATTTTCAGACTGTTGTTATTGCTCTGAGCATTAACATTTTGTTAACAGTTATTCATTTGTACATCATGTTATTATAAAATAAAATGAAATTGCGGAAAGTATTTTATTTTTCTGTAGTAATTTATGAATCACGTGTGATTAATTTTGTATATTTAACATAAAATAATTGAATATGTAACTCGATTTATTAACTTATACGCAATAGGAAAAAGACAATTTGTTGGAAATTCTACTGGTAAACAAGATACGAATACAATTCACTGTTTTGTAAAGAAAATAATTCTGTAACTTCCAGAAAAAGCGAAAATGTTCTGGAATTTACGGTCTTTTTTTTTCAGTGTAGAGTTTTTTTTTACAGTAGAGAGTTTGCCACCATGCGCAAGAATAAATGAAAGAGGCTATTTTAATTTTATATGCATTTTTAAATAAAAATGTATTATCTAATTAAGAACATGTCTCATCATTAAATTAATTCACAAGAATATTTCAAATTTGAAGCTTTTAAATTTTTTATGAGGAAATTGTTAGGGGAAAAAGATAAATGTTAATTTTAAGATAAGAAATTGATCGGCAGTTTCTAGTTTTCCATAAAAGTAAGTCATCTTTCGTCAAAAGCCTCAAAATTGTCTTTTCAACCGACTTGAGGATAAGGTAACAAACAACTTGGTGTTCACTAGGTAGATAATTTTTGATGAATGGACTTTAAAGAAAACGGACAATGCTATTCGGTTCCTAGACATCTGAATGTGAATACCTGTAATGCTCATTCAACGAATTCGCGATGATCTCGAAAAATACTCATTGCGGCTGACAGAAAAAGAACTGAAGCGTTGATATGAAAAGGAAATTTTACAGAAAATGTTCATTTTTCCATGACGAAAGCATTAGAGTTGCTACCTGATCTATATTGCCACCCCGAAAAAAATATACTGGATATGTACTTAGACACATTTTGTTGCTATTGGGGTAGTATTTAATATTTTACCAACGAAAAAACGGAAAAATTGATTTTTCCGCACGTACTTTCATTTTTATATCAGCGCATTACTTATTTATAAAGAGTGCTAAAATGAAGCTGGTATAGTAAAAAATTGATAAATCAATATCACATTTGTAATTAGAAACTTCGTATTTACTCCCATTTTCCTTAGTATAGATTTTTTTCATTTTAAATATCCTTGTTTCTTTTTTTTTTTTTTCATCTTTTCAAAGTTAAAATTTGTATGTAACTTAATACAGAGGAGAAACACAATTTTAAAATATTTGGTTTTAATATTATGTCTTATTTTAAAATATCAAACAGATATCTGTTTATTTTGTATTAAAAATACTGTTATTATTGGGAAAAAAACCCGTATCGAAACAAAAAAATAGTTTATATTTCAGGTGTAGAAAATGAGATGGTTAATTATAAAAAAAATGAAGTATGTTTTTATTATTTTTTTACATAATAAATTCATACATGTTTTTCAAAAAGGATTTGAAAATGCTCGCCATTACCGGAATTATCAAACATTAAAGAACCTAATGATTTTCAGTAATACCAGATAGTCTGTATTGAGCTGTGAGTGTCATAATGTACCGAACACTGTTAAAAATAATGGTGACACATTGCACCTTTTAGGGGTGAAAGGCTTGCCTCACTGGTGACACCCCTAAAGGAGCCAGAATGACACCTTTAATTAGGATGAAAAGATGGCACCCTTAATCCAGAGTGTCCAATAATAAAAAATTAAAAATATACAAACCGACTTTTGGCCGTTGAAAGATTCGAACTCACAACGTATAATTACAAGCTCAGCGTTCTAACCGCTCGGCCATCGAGTACACCTTCATTCACTCATAGCCATAGATTTTACTTGTCGTCACAGAAAACAGAAAGACACACGTCACAGCGCATGCGCATGGTTCCAGTCACCCGATGAGGTGTCACATTGCTGCCAATACGAAGTGTATGGCACATTATTTAGCACCAATCACCCAGTAAGAGACCTGTCGGCACTGCAACCACATATCCAAGCCCCTATGGCACCCTAGGGTTCCAAATGGCACCGGTTTGTCACCTTCACTTTTAACAGTGAATAATCCAAAATTCAGGACGAACTTTAAAAATGAATAATTTGAAAACGTATCAAGATACAAAGATACGGTTTGCACTGAAATGCCCACGGATGAAGAAGAAAATGGATTTTGTGAAACAACGAAAAAAAAAATAGTTTTCTGGCGACCAACAAATGGCGCTATAGTGCTTTATTGCAACAAAAGATGATTTACAAACAAAAAAATGTTGACAACTTTCAGGTCAGCTTAATTGCAGTTAATCAGTACTACAGTAAATGTTCAATGTACTGCTCATCACTCAGAAGTGCAGCTGTAAGACTACACTGTAAAAAAAGGGTAGATCTACTAAAAAAATTTTAGTGATCCTTGTAATTATTAAAAATTTTTTAGTAATCTTACTCGGTTACAAGGAATCTGTAAGAATTACAAGAAAAAGGCTAGCAAGGAATAGAGTTAATAGTTTTAAATTTTTAATAGCTATTACTAAAACTCACTTGGCGGGGCCGTGATAGCCTAGTGGTCATAGCATTGAAATCCAGGCTGAAAGTACCTGGGTTCGATGCTGGCCGCCACCAAATATGCACCGAATGTATGCAATGTAAATACTTGTTAAATAAAAGAATTATGAAAATTCTGTCGTAGCAGTTACCATGGGTAATGATCTCTGAACATTCCCTTTTCTTTAGAAGCATGTCAAAATAGAGCAGGTAGAAATGTTTGGTGCGGCCATCAATTGCGGCTTTACCGAAAATCTTCCGTTTCAGAGGTCTGTCTTTTTACCCACTGGATGCAGCTCGAAGGAGGCTCCTGCCCTTCGGACACACGTAATGGTTACTAAAAATAATTTTGGAACTATTGCTAAAATTTGCTTGGTGGCTCATACTAAAACGTTTTAAGTTAGTTATACAAAAAATTATTTTGTTCAGTTTACAAAAGAAATGTTTGTTTCACTTGGAAAAAAATTTTAATGGTTACTAAAAAATTCTGTGGAATACAAATTTACTAAGAAATTTTTAGTAACCTTTTGGATTTTTTTACAGTGTACGCACCACACCATTCACAGCATTCAGTAGCATTTCTTACGTTATGGTAGACACATTTTGGCGGATGGCATTTTTCAGTGTTGCTAGTGATGCCGTTGGTCGCCAACATAAATTTATTTTTTCTTTGCCACACAAAACCCCGGTTTCTTTTCCATCCGTTTGGTACAAACCACATCTTTGCATTTTGATTCGTTTTCCAATTATTCATTTTTAAAGTTCGGCCTCATTTTTTGGATCTTCCGGTATTTAAATATCATAATGTTAAAGTCAAAACTGTATTTTTAAAAAATGTTTATCGTATCCTACTCTGCCCAAAACAAATGAAATGCAGTTTAAAGAAAGAATAAAGTTTTAAAAAACAATTTTATGTATCTACACTGTAAAAAAAAATTCAAGAGGTTACTAAAAATTTCTTAGTAAATTTGTATTCCACAGAATGTTTTAGTAACCATTACAAACTTTTTTTTTGCAAGTGAAACAAGCATTTTTTTTGTAAACTGAACAAAAGAATTTTTTGTATAACTAACTTAAAATTTTTTAGTATGAGCCACCAAGCAAATTTTAGTAATAGCTCCAAAATTATTTTTAATAACCATTACATGCGCTCGAAAGGCAGGAGCTTCTTTCGAGCTGCACCAGACTTCTGAAGCGGAAGGTTTTCGGCAAAAACGCAATAGATGGCAGCACCAAACATTCCTACCCGTTCCGATATGATTTTCATAATCCCTTTATTAACGAGACACTACATACATTCGGGGCGTATTTGGCGGTGGCAAGTTTCGAACCCGGGACCTTTGAGCCTGGAGTCCGTTACTATAACCACTATGCTATCAAGGCCACACCAACTGAGTTTTAGTAAGAGCTATTAAAAATATAAAACTATTAACTTTATTCGTTGCTAACTTTTTTCTAGTAATTCTTACAGATTTTTTTGTAACCGACTAAGATTACTAAGAATTTTTTAGTAATTACAAGGATCACTAAAGTTTTTTTAGTAGATCGACCCTTTTTTTTTTACAGTGTATAGTATTGGATTTAAAATCAAGAAAATTTCAATTTTTTCTGAATTTCGTCATAGAGAGTTGTTTTTTTTTCTGTTTATTTAGAAAGCATTATTAAATCTATACATAATTGCATAATATTGAAGAAATAGGCTGAAAATGAAAGATTGTGCTATTTTGAATACGTCAATAGCATAACCGAGTTCGATAAAATATCGTGGAACTCCCGAAATGAAAGTCATGGAATTGTGTGTGATTTTCAATATTGAATGCCTGTGAGAACCATTTTCACTATTCGCTTTCATTTCAGAATTTAATTCTTATTTTTCAAAATTAAATTATTTCTTTTAAAAATGAAGACATGTGTTATGCTAATTGTTTAACGTGCATGAAAAAAAATTGGTTGCGCATTTTGCCCTATAATATAATATGTAAATAATATTTAAAGTTGGCTTGTAAGGCAAACTGTCCATTCCGTTACCGTAGAAAATTACTGAAAATACTGAGCTTTAAATCTATTAAATTTCCAAAAATCAACTTAGTTTGAAGTAATTTATGTCCTTAAATTTCAAAACGTGATATTTATCAATAATACTTAAATTGAATTGAAATGAGAGACAGATTTAGGCACCAGATTCTCATCACATAGAAATTATACAATAACTTTTTCTATTAATTACAGTATATATTACTGTAAATTATTAAATTTTAAGAAAATTGCATAGTTTCTTGGTTGAACAAAAAATAAAAGTAGAAGGGTGAAAAAATGATAATCATTAAAAACTGTGCGGTAACAGACTTCACATTTGGTAACTTTTTTTGACGAATTTACGCGTTTTACTCGTTTAAAATGTCAGCCAAAAAACAACTCAAGTTGAGCCGAAATTCACTCATTTCACGTTTCGAAAGGCAGCTTCTTATAAAGAGTTGAAGCAACTCAAGTGAGTGAGTTGTTTTTAAACAATTTCAATAGAGTTGAGTTATTTAAATAAGCAATCTAAATCAGGATGAGTAAAGCTTTTAATAATAATTTATGCTTTAAAAAAATACTAACCGACTTTAAAAAAAGAATCAAGCTTGGCGACAACTTGGCGCTAACACATATGAATGAATAGTTTTACTATGCTTATGATTTGAAAACGGTTGCAACAATGAAAGATGATTTGCGTAAATCATTATTTTTTTAATAATGACAGAGCTTTATTGTAGGCGCTATATCTCAAGAAATGATGCACGAAATTAAAAAAATATATAAATTCAGTTAGTCCTTGATATTAATTGGTGCTCATTAGTTTTTTGTATAAATCGCTCAACAGATGACGCTACAATCGATCATTTTTCAAGACTTCCGCAATAGCCAGATCTCCTGAAGTAATTTAAGAAATTTCATCAAACGTCAGATTCTGTTAGTCGTTGACATGAAATGAAGTTTTTAACATTTTGGTGTAAATCGCTCAACAAGTGCTATGCTGCATTTTTTTGCTATTTCCCTAATAGCTGTATCATAAGAATTAAAGTACGAATTTTAATCGAACTTTAGATTCAGTTAGTTCTACGTATATATTGGCGCTGTTTACATTTATGTATAAATTGCGCAACATGTAGCACTGCTGGACAGAATCTTTCACAATTCCAAAAAAAGCTCTGTCTCAAGGACTAATGCAAGAATTCTGGTCGAACTTCAGGTTCAGTTATACCTTAATAAATGCTGATTCTAATTATGTTTTGATGTAAATCCAGGACATGTGGCGGTACTATGCTGCACTTTTTAAGATTTCTGCAATATCTCTCCATCAAGAACTAACACATGAGTATTCATATAACTTAGGATTCGGTTACACGTTGATGCAAATATTTGCTCATGTAAAACAAAAACAAAACAAAAACAAAAAAAGCCGTTAAATAAAGGGCGAAAACTGCTAGCAGCAATGTTTGTCAGCAGTTTCTTGCCTTAAAAGTTGCAGTAAAATTAGATTTAATAAAAAGATTTTACTTGTAATTTTACTGCACTTTTTACGGAAAAAAGTGCTGACAACATTGCTGACAGCACTGATTTTTTTTTACAGTGCTGATTAGGTTTTGGGATTAGTCGCCCAATAGATGTCGCTGTTATGATGCGTTTTGCGGGATTCATATGACTTTAAAGATTCTCAAGAACTTATGCACATAATATTATACTGTTGCAGCGTATATAGGGTTCTTTTGATCTTACGGTTAGACAACTTCAAACTCTTGCTTATAGAAAAGTAGAAAATAATTTATTTACAGAACTTCAGAACAACAGAGTCTTCGAAACTCACAAATATTTCTAGATATTCAAAAATAATTGTTCAAATCTATCGTATAAGTGCAGATATAGATTCCAGAGACTCTTTATACAACGTCTCAACACTAAATCACATTCAAAATAACGTAAATAAGACTCAAGCAAACTCGCTTAACAAACGCCTTGTTCACTCAATGACTGACTGGTAAATAATAACCACAGCTCGCATCGCTTCTCTTCTTATATAGGCTCGTAGCAGGTGCTGGAAATTTCTAGAACCAACTCGAAAAATCCACGGAACAACAAACAAGGTATCAGTATATCTAAAAGGGGGGTTACCATTGAGAGGGAAGGGTTACCATCGCCAACAATCGCCAAGTTTGTCGCAAACTTGGCGATATATCGCCAAATTTGGCGACCAAAAGTAGTCGCCAAAAGTGACGCCAACTTGGCGATATCACTAATATTTCGCAAAGCTGCCATAGACATTCACTGAAAATAAAAGACAAGTTTGCTTGATAACAGAGACAATGTAACAAAAACTAATATTAGTAAAGAAATGGAGCTTAATAAGATTATTTACATTATTTTACAGAACAAACACTAACTATTTATAAAATTCGTAACACTACACCCTCCTCAAAGACTGCACGTCCCGGGCAGTGCAATCCTTGAGTTAGAGGAAAACACTTAAAATAAATAAATAAATAAATAAATAAATAAATAAATATTAACAATAATAATAAAATTTACATAAATAAGAACTAATTACTATTTACATATTTACAAAGTGACTTTCATGACCATGGTCTGAAATTCAAGTTTCAAATTTCTAATCACTTTGGCCAAAATAAGGGGCTAGCCGGTCATAGTGTACGACCTTGGGTTTCGCGTGTGGCGATTTTTGTATGCGTACAACGACGTCATTCAGCCTGTTGACGACTGTGTAAGGACCGTCCCAGTTTCTTTGTAATTTTGGCGACAGTCCCTTACGACGTATCGGATTCCACAACCAAACTTTGTCACCTTCGTTGAACTCAAGTCCTGTTGCCTTTGTGTCGTACCGTGTCTTCATCTTTTCCGTTGCCAGTCCGATTCGGTTCCTCGCTAGACGATGAATCTCCTCAATCCGCGCCTGGAGTTCATCGACATATTCCTCAGGCGATGAAGGAGCATCAGGAGGACGGCCAAACAAAAGATCCGCAGGCAGACGAAGATCACGACCAAAGAGCATTTGAGAAGGGGACCAAAGGGCATTTGAAGAGGAACTCCGTATCTGGAAACCCAGTGTTGAATCAGTATGTCTGCTACGGATACCAGTGGCCTCATGAGTGGCACTCCTGTAGGCAAGCAGGAAAAGAGGCAATTTCTTGTCCCAGTCCTGTTGGTCTCTAGACACCAGGAGAGAGAGGCTATTTAGGATGGTACGATTGAACCGCTCCACCATGCCGTCCGATTGAGGGTGTAGAGGTGTTGTTCGAGTTTTGTCCATGCCGAGTAGTTCACACATTTCCTTGAACACAGCCGAATCAAAATTTCTTCCTTGATCGGAATGGATTTGAAGAGGAACTCCGTATCTGGAAACCCAGTGTTGAATCAGTATGTCTGCTACGGTTACCGCCTCTTGATTAGGAATGGCGTAGGCTTCAGTCCACTTAGTGAAGTAGTCCATGACAACGAGAATGTACTTATTGCCATCAGATATTCTAGGAAGTGGACCCAGGATGTCTAGAGCAATTCGTTCGAAAGGAGCTCCTACATTATATCGTTGCAATCGTCCACGGGTGCGCCTCTTTGGACCTTTACGTGCTACACAGGTGTCAAAAGTTCGTCAACACTTCTCCGCGTCACTGCGAACATTATTCCAGTAGAAACGCTCTCGAACCTTTTGCAGGGTCTTCATTACACGAAAATGACCTCCTGTGGGGCTACCATGCAGTTCTTGAAGGACCATAGAAATTCTCGACTTAGGGAGTAGTAGTTGCCATCTACATGTCTTTCCATCGTCAGACTCCCATTTTCGGTACAAGATGCCGTTCTTCAAATGTAAGGAATCCCAGAGAGCCCAATAACGTTTAGTCGTAGGATGGTAATGGGCCATGTCTTGCCAGCTGGGCTTCCTGTTGGACCTTTTCGATGGCGTATCTCCATATCGTACTCTTGAAGCTTCTGTATCCACCTGGCTATCTGGCCTTCTGGGTTCTTAAAATTCAATAGCCAAGTTAGAGAAGCATGATCAGTTCGGATCAGGAATTTTCGACCGTAAAGATAGTGATGAAAATGGTCTATGGCTTTCACTACAGCAAGAAGCTCTTTTTTTGTACGCAGTAGTTTCGTTCTGCCTTTGATAAGCACTTGCTGAAATAGGCGATAACACGCTCCTGGCCGTCAATTTCCTGGGTCAGTACAGCGCCAATGCATTCGTTACTTGCATCCGTATCAAGTATAAACTGTCTATGGATTTGAGGATATGACAGAATTGGAGTGGATGTTAAGGCCTCCTTAAGCTTTTCGAAAGCAGCGTCACATTCCAGTGTCCACATAAATTTTTGATTGGCTTCTGTTAATTTATGAAGTGGTCTTGCAATCATCGAGAAGCCTTTGACGAATTTTCTGTAATAGGTGCATAATCCTAGAAAACTTCGAAGCTGGTGAACATCTGCTGGACGATTCCAATTTTTCACGGCCGATATCTTCTCCGGATCAGTCCTAACTCCTTCCGCCGAAATGATGTGTCCAAGGTAGGCGACTTTATTACGAAACAAACTGCACTTCGAAGGGCTTAACTTCAAATTAGCTTCCTTTAATTTTTATAGCACCCGCCTGAGGTTGTTCAGATGTTCATCAAAAGATTTTCCTATGATTATGACATCATCTAAATAAACAAGACATGCTTCATACGACAGCCCCCGGAGAACCGTTTCCATAAGCCGTTCGAAAGTTGCAGGTGCGTTACATAGACCAAAAGGCATTACCTTGAACTGCCATAATCCTTGTCCCGTTGTGAAGGCAGTCTTCTCGCGGTCGTCCGGATGGATCTCTACCTGCCAGTAACTACTCTTCAGATCCAGAATCGAGAACCAAGTGTTGCCCGCAAGTGTGTCGAGAGTGTCGTCGATCCTTGGCAGAGGGTAACTATCCTTTTTAGTGACGTCATTCAGTCGGCGGTAGTCTACACAAAATCTTGTAGAACCATCCTTCTTTCTTACTAATACAATGGGAGACGCCCATGGACTTGTCGATGGTTCGATGACGTCATTTTCTTCCATATCCTTAATTAAATTCTGCACCTCTTCTTGCTTGGCAAAAGGTAATCTTCTAGGGTGCTGTTTAATAGGAGAGTGATCTCCCGTGTCAATTCGGTGTTGTGCCATTTTAGTTCGTTCAAAGTCTTCAGATGTTTGGGAAAATAAACTTTGGAATTCTCTAATTAAATTTTCCGCAGCTTCCATCTGTTTTGGATCTAAGTCTGTATTTTGTAACAAATCCTTGACTAAATTATCTGAAGATTTCTCAGAGTGACTGGAATTTTGACTTATGCACGTCACAGGAGCACATGACTCTATCACGTTCTCCTTTCCTGATAGTCCTCGTCTTATCACTGATGTTAGCAATTCTGACTGGAATGGTCTTCTTCGAGAGATCCACTACAGATGAAGCCACCAATACTCCTTCTTGTTTACTATTGTCTTCTGGATAATCTATATGGCCAAATCGGTAATTAGTTTCATTTTTAATTACAGCTGGAACTAAAAATTCTGTTCTTGGATCTAGATTGATGTCTTCTTTGGCTATTACTGCTTGTTTACATTCAATTTCGTTATTTAATCCAAAAAGACTGATTTCTTCAAATTTTGAGAGCATTTTGTTATTTTTGAAATCGAGTTTGAAGTCAAACTTCTTCAGAAAATCTAGCCCGATTAAGCAAGGATCTGTTGTGTCAGCCACATATGCCGTATGGTAATATTTCGTTCCTCCAAAGTTGATAGTTAAATTTGCCTTTCCATATATGCCTATCTTGTCGCCCGTCACAGTTTGCAGGGTAACGCATGGTGGAGTCCAGATGAGTTTACATTTCAATTTTCGAGCCAAATCTTCTCTTATTATTGTCACATTGGTTCCTGTATCGACAATCATACGGCATTGAATTCCGTTAATAAAGCCTATCACATATAATGCATTATCACCGCCACTCATTTTTGATATCTGGAGGATCTTCAGGTGGGGCTTTTCATTCTCTGGCAACCTCCGCCCCGCGAGATGGCCAAAATTTAGTTTCCCTGCTGACTGTTTGAATTTATCTCACGTTCGTGGATTTTGGGGCAATTTCTTCGGAGATGTCCTGTATCACCGTATCCCCAGCACGTGAGATTCTGTCTTCTTGAACTTGTTCTTCCGTATTTTAAAGCTGCAAGTTCTTGATTTATTTTCCTAATTTCTTTCAAGACGTCGTTCTCAGTGTCTGAGCTTTTGTTCAACGTTGCCCCTCGGACTGAATGACGATCTCTTCGGCTGGTTTGTGTAGCTGCTTCCAACTTTAAGGCATGTAGTAGTGCAGCCTTTAAATCCTGTACATCTGCCATTCGTACCGCTCTCTGCACTTCTGGATCTTTTATTCCGTCTACAAAATATTGCAGTGAGAGCATTTCCCGTACATTTGTAGGACAGTCAATGAATGCTAAATTTGCAAGCCGTTCAATTTCCGAGGCAAACTCTTGAAGGGTTTCACTCGATTTTTGATGGCGGCTCTTCATTTGTATTCTCGTATAATCCTTGAAGAATTTTTCGCCGAATCTCATTTCAAGTGCACAACTTAGAGTCTCAAAATTGAGTTGCGTCATATCGGGCAATGTTTGCAGCACGTCGGCGGCTTCTCCTCTTAAAGATGCTGCCAGTTGACAAGCTTTGACCTCGTCACTCCATTTGTTCGCTTCGGCTACAATGGTGAATTGGGTCTTGTAAACTTGCCAGGAACTCTTTCCGTCCTATGTCGACAGCTTAACTTGCACAGGAGAAGCAGGCGGATTCCTAAATTCTTCATAATTACCACTGGACGCTGAAAGTTTCTTCTCAAGATCTTGTACTTTTTTATTTAGCTTTTCATCTACTTCACCTAGTATTTTCTCTTCAACGTTACAAACTTCATTCTGAATTTTCTCTTCTACTTCCGCCATTTGCCTTTCCATTTTCTGTTCAACATTACTAACTTCATTCTGAATTTTCTCTTCTACTTCCTCTATTTTCTCTTCTACCGTGCCTATTCTTCTCTCTACCGATGAGAACTTTTCTTCCAAAGTTTTCTTCATTTCTTCTTGGCTTTTATTAACTTCCTCCTTTAATTCTTCCATTCTCTCTTTGCTTCTTTTCATTCCTTCAGTCACATCTTCTTGGACTTTGTCGATTTTATTCGATAACTCTTCTTGGCCTTTGTCAATTTTATTTGTCAACTCTTCCATTCTTTCTTCGTTTTTATTCATTTTTTCCGTCAACTCTTCTTGGCATTTGTCAATTTTATTTGTCAACTGTTCCATTCTTTCTTCGTTTTTGTTCATTTTTTCCGCCAACTCTTCTTGGCCTTTATTCACCTTTTTCGCCAACTCCTCTTGGCCTTTATCCATTTTATTTGATAATCCATTAATAGCTTTCAACAACTCATTCAGTTGCTCTTCCGTTGCTCTCGTTTTTGCCATAAGACCCCACTCCTGACACCAAATGTTGCAGCGTATATAGGGTTCTTTTGATCTTACGGTTAGACAACTTCAAACTCTTGCTTATAGAAAAGTAGAAAATAATTTATTTACAGAACTTCAGAACAACAGAGTCTTCGAAACTCACAAATATTTCTAGATATTCAAAAATAATTGTTTAAATCTATCGTATAAGTGCAGATATAGATTCCAGAGACTCTTTATACAACGTCTCAACACTAAATCACATTCAAAATAACGTAAATAAGACTCAAGCAAACTCGCTTAACAAACGCCTTGTTCACTCAATGACTGACTGGTAAATAATAACCACAGCTCGCATCGCTTCTCTTCTTATATAGGCTCGTAGCAGGTGCTGGAAATTTCTAGAACCAACTCGAAAAATCCACGGAACAACAAACAAGGTATCAGTATATCTAAAAGGGGGGTTACCATTGAGAGGGAAGGGTTACCATCGCCAACAATCGCCAAGTTTGTCGCCAACTTGGCGATATATCGCCAAATTTGGCGACCAAAATTAGTCGCCAAAAGTGACGCCAACTTGGCGATATCGCTAATATTTCGCAAAGCTGCCATAGACATTCACTGAAAATAATAGACAAGTTTGCTTGATAACAGAGACAATGTAACAAAAACTAATATTAGTAAAGAAATGGAGCTTAATAAGATTATTTACATTATTTTCCAGAACAAACACTAACTATTTACAAAATTCGTAACAATACCTTTAGAATCCTCATGACGAGCATTGATTGCTATTAAGATTTGGGACAGTGACAGTGAGTTTTGAAGTATTAACATGCATGAGATAAAAAAATGGGATTGCTACATCCGACTATTTTAATATTTGAAAATGATTTCGAACATTCTCTACTTTCATTGACTTTTCATTGAAAATTAAATATCCTTAATCTCTCTTTTGAATACACATTGAAATTATTACCACAGAAATAATTTATTATCCACATAAAGCAAAAATAAATCATTTTAATTAACTTTCAGCGTTTCTATTTTTTCTTAGCTTAGAACAACAATTACAAGATTTAACGTTTTAATTAAATTAGGTTCCATCTCTGATTCTTGTTCAGAAATGTCAAATAAGAATTACAATAGAAAAATAATTTATTTAATAAATGGCGTAAAAGCGTCCTACACAATTTGCCCCACCAGTGGCCGAGAGGTTCTGACCTCAAAATGGTAGACGGTAGGTGCTGGGTTCGAACCCAATCGCGACCGTCGGCCTAACCGTTCGGAGTTTTCCGTGGTTTTCTTCGAACCTTGCGTAAATACGGGTTAGGTTCCCTTGGAAAGACCCCCACGGAGGGCATCCCACCCCTTAGGGCCTATATCCCATAGTCTAGATAATTGGCCTACATACATACAGCAACAACAACAACGTCCTACACAATTTAATTCGAAGGAGAAAAATTTTATTCTAGATTACGAGTAGTATAAATTATTATTTTGTACTTTATTTAGCATGAAGCTAAATTTAGTTAAGTTTGCTTAGTAACATACCATGCTACATACCGAAATTATATAATTCAAATGTATCTAATTAAGAATCGACCAAAACAGGCTTTGAAGGCCTATACCTGGATTCGGGATTTTCTTATTTTCGACCAAAAACAGAAAACGAAAAAGTAAAATATTTAATACGTACACAAATATACATTATTTTTAAATTATTATATATCTTGAGAAAAATGCACA
This sequence comes from Maratus speculifer, assembly GCA_964019185.1. Taxonomy (NCBI): domain Eukaryota; kingdom Metazoa; phylum Arthropoda; class Arachnida; order Araneae; family Salticidae; genus Maratus; species Maratus speculifer. Next base: position 458,415,813 of record OZ025290.1, on the reverse strand, counting down.
ATTATTAATTAATCGTAAATATTTATTAAATATACATAATTATTAATTATTTATATATCTGTTCCACGTTGACTGTCCGTTTCTTAATTTTTTTTTCATATGAAATATAATATAATTAACTCATCAAAGGCACAGAATTTTTTTTTAAATCTATGAATTTCATTTAATAAAAAAGTATTTTATTTTTAAGCATTCACATCTCTAGATTTTTGTAAATGATCATTTGTTATACTAAAAATTTCTCAAAGCGTATTTAACCTCTTCAGACCTGAGGTACACAAATGTGTACCTCCATTCTTTTCCTCATAAAAACTAAATTGTTTGAATTTTTTGCGTTTTTACTTTACAGCTGAATGTTTTTTGCTTTAAAACAAAACCAACAAATGTCGGCACTGACGAATATTACCTAATAAAATCAATATTAATTTTATGCGAGTTTAGAAAATACCTTTCAGACTTTGTGGCCAAAAAAATAAGAAATATTCGTGATTATTTAACTTAAATGCTTTACAATAAAAAAAAATGAAGATTTGCTGATCATTTACTTGTTTAAAGACCTTAATTTTGTTATTTTGTAAAATTATATTACTTGTAGTTAAACTGATGTTTTTAGGGGATTAGTACTTTTATATCCAAATTTGTAAACCTAAATTACCCGTCCTCTTAAGTACTGATTTCATAAAAATGATTCTTGCTGTCATCTATGGTGTCATCTCGATTATGCAAAAGCAATAAATATATATTTGTAGAGTTACTTTATGCTCAGGTCTGAAGAGGTTAAAATAAGTTAAAAGTAAAAAATTATTACTTTTCAGCGTAAAAAACAATTTATTAGAGATTAAAAATTCCTAACGTTTCGAACTCAATCTAATGAGTCATCTTCAGAGGTATATTTTTAAAGGAGAAATATTTTACATTAAAAACAGACTGGCATACTGTAAACTGGCAAAAATTATACTAAATAAATATTAAAGGCCAAGATTCAAAAATAAAAACATGTACCAGTTGCCATCACTCAGTAGACAATACAACAATGACAAAAACATGGAGGAAACTTACAAAAGTATTTCTTTCAAAATATTAAACCAGATATTAGGTATTTGAAAGGACATATTGTCATTGCAGACTTCTTTCTTCCTGAAACCAATTTCTATAGATTGCCTTATGAGTGCTTTTTGCGGATTTGAACAATGAGAAATATTCTTTACTTTATCAAAACAAACATTTCTTAAAGTCCCCTTCATCGATAACCTGGATAGAGCTGTTGATGGCCTATTAATTTTTAAATCGGCTTTATGCTTCTTGATCCTCTCAAATAACCACCTCATAGTTTTGCCTACATTAATAAGAACAACAAGAACAAGAACAAGGCGTGTATGATATACCTATAGAACTGAATAATGGTACAGTGACGTCATATGTAGGCAAAGCTATGAGATGGTTATTTCAGAGGAAAATTACATCTTGTTCTGTTTTTGGTAAATCCCAAATACAAATTTTCGTAGCACTAAAAAATGGCGTCAAAAATCAGGAAACAACAAAGCAACAAAGGAATCTAAACGATAACTGTGTGCACGTGAGAACAAGATTGCTCTCTATTGGCGCATTAGCGCAAGTTTTGCTGCAGTGGTTTTAATACGTAAGTACCGATTTTTTTAGCAAAATCGGATTCTCAGAGCTTTGTAAATAACGGTAAAGAGGATTACAGAATTTTGTTTTTGTAAAATTACCAAAATTTTCGTAAATTCTTTTGTAAAGTTTCAGATGCCTCTAATTTTGCTTACACGTTTATTAAACTGAAATCATTATCTTAATCACTATATTGAATACACTATATTGAAATCATTATAGTTTAAATATAAAATTTTAGTAATCATAACATATGTAAGTAAATTTAAACTAGTAAGGTTACAGATTTTATTTTATTACAATGCAGATGACTACGCATGTCAAAAAATTAGAATTTGTTCTTTGGAAACATAACATATTTCGATCGAGCTATTTAGATTTACTCTCATTATTTTTACAGGATACTTTAAAATATTAATATGAGAAAAATTTGAGAGTGCTAAGCAAATAAAATTTATTGATTTAAGTTCATTTACTTGGGAAATATAGTGGTACAATATTTAAAACCCCGAATTGTATATATATTGCACTGTCATAAAATATCAAATTTTAGCTGAAAAATTTTAATTTTGTTGATTTTTTTTATTATTATTTTATTCTTTTTTCCCAATGTTTCCGATATATAGATTTCAAGTATTTTTTTCATAAAACTCGAAACATTACGTGCAATAAAGGGGTAAATGGGGGAATTTTGTTTAAGAATTCCGGAAGCGTTGGAAAATGATTTATAATCTATCCTTTTTGCATGCTTTTTAGTTCTTCTTTTCAATAAAGAATAATGGAACTTTAGACCAATATTGGTCCAACGTTGCGCCAATATATTATTAATTGGAAATATTGCCAATAAAACGTCAATATTTCTCCAATATTGGGATGTTTACATTTTGCTGATTTTTAGCCAATGTTTGCAGCCAATAGTATACCAATATTGGGCTTTCATTGGAAATATTGCCAATAAAACGCCAATATTGTACAAATATTTCCGATGAAAGCCCAATTTTTAACCAATATTGGCGTTTTATTGCTAATATTTCCAATGAAACCCCAATAAGTGCAAAATGTAAACACCCCAATATTGGAGCAATATTTTATGCCAAGATTGTGCCAATGTACCAATATTGCTCCATGATGTAGTCAATATTGGTCCAATATTGTTTGGATACTGGGGTGTCATTTAATAATTCTTTTAGACAGCGCTCTAAGAAAACTGAAGAGCATCTTTGATTGTAAGGATATGAAAATTTCAAATGATTATAATTGATATATAATTCATGTATAATTAATGTGAAAATAATATTGATATGAAAAACATGTTAGAATCCAGATACAAGCATGAATGTTACACTACAGAAAAAAAATCTGCAATCCTACACACTGTAAAAAAAAATCTGCAAAGGTACTAAACTTTTTCTTGGAAACTGGGATTCCAAGAACTTTTCCTGTAACGGTAACAGCAAAAATTCAAGTTTCAGAATCGGTTACATGGTTTTTTCCTGTTATCAATACATGAAAAGTTCTTGGAATCCCAGTTTCCAAGAAAAACTTAGTACCTTTGCAGATTTTTTTTTACAGTGCAGATGTAATATTGCCGAAATACATTTGCTTACTGACATTTTATCTGTACACCGTACAAAAAAAAAAAAAAAAAAAAAAATTAAATCTACTAAACTATTTTTTAAATGTTACAGAGATATGCAACTTTACAAATGAATCTACTAAAATTACAGTTATCTTACCAAGCTTTTATCTGTAACCTAGTTTGCCATAATATGAAAAATTCTAGGAATCCCAGTTTCCTAAAAAAAATTTAGTAACCTTACAGATTTTTTTTTATTTTCAGTGCAAATCTGTATCTGTTACATGAATTTTTCTTCTAGCCGTTACATAGAAAGTTCTAGGAATCCCAGTTTCCTAGAAAACTTCTCGTAACTTTAAATATTTTTTTTCTTGTGACATTGACGCATTTCACTGCAAACAAATAATTTGTCTGTTTAGATTTTGTTGGATGTTCTAAATTTCGAAATAAAAACATTATAAATGATTTGATTCCTTTTAAATGGTTAGGACTCTGAAAAAAAAATCGCTCACACTGTAAAAAAAAAATCTGTAAAAGTGCTATACTTTATCTAGGAAACTGGGATTCCAAGAACTTTTCCTGTAATGGTAACAACAAAAACTCAAGTTTTAGAATCGATTACATGGATTTTTCCTGTTATCGTTACATGAAAAGTTCTTGGAATCCCAGTTTCCTACAAAATGTTTAGATTTTTTTTTTTTTTTTTTTTTTTTTTGTCAGATTTTTTTTTTACAGTGCACGAAACTAAAAGGAAGTGCATTAATGGGCGCGTTACAAAGAATAAAACTTTATTTGCGGTTTTATGTACATCTTTCTTATACTTGTTTGAGTTAGTTATCTCACTTCATCTGCACATGCAAAGTCGATTTGTTTTTATTGCCCGCATGATATTTCAAATTTTCTTTATTAATCAAGCTCATATAAAAGAATATTCAAGGTACATGAATCAGATATTTCATAATCATCGTTGTGAAATTTGAAAACATTTAAATTAAATTTTTTTTTCCCCTATAACAGAACATACTAGGATGAGCAAAAAGTTCTGCGAAATCTATGATATTTGCATTGCTATGCGAAAAGTAACAAAAGCTGCTTTTCAAAGTAGGAACCATGATAGTCCATGACTTTCTGCCATCTTTCCGCCAGATTCCGGATTTACTGAAAGAATCATGGTGGCTCCTCCGAACCGAAAAAATCTAGACTTACTTCTTCAACATCTAGTCACTGAAAAAGAGCCAGATGATAATGTTAATGCAAATGTTAATAAAATGTTAATATTTTTAATTGATTTGCCAGATGATAATGTTAATTCAAATGTTAATAAAATTTTAATATTTTTAATTGATTTGTTTATTTTGCATAGGATAGCTAAGGCTGATTTACAACTGAGCTATTTTTTACACTGTAAAAAAAAAAATCTGTGAAGGTACTAAACATTTTCTAGGAAACGGGGATTCCAAGAACTTTTCATGTAACGATAACAGGAAAATTTCATGTAATCGATTCTGAAACTTGAATTTTTGCTGTTACCTTTACAGGAAAAGTTCTTGGAATCCCAGTTTCCTAGAAAAGTTTTAGTACTTTTGCAGATTTTTTTTTTTTTACAGTGTACTTTTTCGATTTTTGTTATGCATTTTTATATTATGATAATTTCAAGTTCAGAACCGGTTCTAACCGATTTCGAAAGTTAAAGTATTTTTTTTTAAATCTGAAACTAAAATTGAAAAGTAAAAACTAACCTGGTTGTAGATCTTCCTCAGTTATCTTATGCTCTAGAAATCATGTAAAACATTAAAATGTGAGCGAGATTTTGAAAAGAACGCTCCCATAGACCCAATACTATCATCCGGGTCTTTTTCAGTGACTAATGTGGGGCCTTAAGAGCCCACAATAGTCACAGAAAAATTACTCAAAAAGACCCGGATGACCATGTAAAGTCTATGGGAGCGTTCTTTTCTAATATCTCGCTCAAATTTTAATATTTTTGCATGATTTTTTTGCACAAGATAGCTGAGGGCAATCCACAACCGGGCTAGTTTCTACTTTTTCGATTTTGATTATATATTTTTTATATTACGATAGTTTCTGTTTCAGAACCGGTTTAAACCGGTTTCGAAAGTTAAAGTAATTTTTTAAAGAAAATCTGAAACAAAAATTGAAAAAGTAAAAACTAGCCCGGTTGTGGATTGCCCTCAGCTATCTTGTGTAAAAAAATCATGCAAAAATATTAAAATTTGAGCGAAATATTAGAAAAGAACGCTCCCATAGACTTTACATGGTCATCCGGGTCTTTTTGAGTAATTTTTCTGTGACTATTGTGGGCTCTTAAAGGATTCAAATCGGCGACTCTTGAATAAATGTTGCATTGATCGAGACAGGCCATTATTAGAAAGAGCCCATCTGGATCGAACTCCAATAAATATACCTCTGTAATATAATATAAGTTAGCCTATAAATTATACAAATTTTAATGATTCATCCACTTTCGTTCACTATATTACATTAAAAATTTCAAAGAATTTTTTGCTGAAACTAATAGTTACTATGGAGTTACAAAGTTCGTGCTTGTAATAAGATAAATTTCAGGAGCATCAAATAAGAAACAGTTAAGCAATTATTTTACCTACATTTGCCTTGAAGATGGACGAATTTTAGAATTTAAAATTTATTTTACAACATCCGGTCTGTTAATATTTTGTTGAAAAACAATAAGCTTAATGTTTTAAAACAATCATAACTCTAAGTTTGGTTTTGTACTATATTTCCATTTCCAATCATTTTTCTTTTTTTTGTTCATACAACGCTACATCTATATTATGAAACAAAATACGTCCTTCAATACCTCGACGCTTCTAACGTCATATCAAACAGATGGAACAATAGTTTATATTTTATCACAGTTTTTTTTCTTTTTCTTTCTTTCTTTTTATTGTTGTTTTTAACTTGTAGACACAGAACAACCTAAATTTTTTTCATCATCAAGTAAAAAAAAACTTAAATGCAATTTTATGAAAGATTTATCTTAATTTACAAATAAATCATACATTTTTTAAAAAATCAAGCATGATTTAAAAAAATCTTTAAAAATAATATGCATACCGATTACGAATTTTCATCCAACTTGTACCTAAACATTCACGTAAATTCACGTGTTTGTTTCAAACACTCTGTATATAAACACACAGAATAAGTTAAAAGTTCCCTCCTCCCCCTCCCCCCCCAAAAAAAAAAGATTCAGAGGGGAAAATCTCCACAAATAAAAAAAGGCACGAAAATTATCTAGTGCTGCGTTTAAACAGTGTAACAATGAAAAGAAAAAAATGTTGTTACAACTACCAAAGTATTGTGTGATTAACTAGAGACACATGGTAAAAATGAGAATACTAACAATGTTTTTTTTGGTATAAGATAAGTATATGCATAAACATAAATACTAGCGTTATGAATGGGTAAATTAAGAAAGTATACTTAATGTAAAAAAAAAAAGATATAGATATTTTAATTATTTTTTTTAACATTTCTTCACACTTGACACTGGACAGTGGACGGTTTATCGTATACCTTTAACAAAAGTATCAAGAGTTGTATCATCTGTTTCTTTTTCTTGTTGTTTTTATTTTCTTTCTTATGTCTGTGACTTGTGAAAGAATTAATCAAAAATTACATGCATACTTTTAAGCACAGGCATTCCACAATCAAGATAAATAAAGCATTATTTTATTTTGTTATGATTATCTAAACAAAAATTCATTGTCTGTGATACATCCAAATAAAGATAAGGAAAAATTTTGTTTTGTTATCAGCATAAATGTTTCACTTTGCGTTTCAAGTGCAGTCCGATGGCGATTGGAAAATGTTTCGTATAATGTTCAATTTAGTTTTGAGTATTGCATGTTTATTAATAGTTACACGTAATAAAGACTCTAAAGGTAAAATAAACAAGTTTTATTTATCTTTTATAATACATAAAAATAAATTAAAGAAATAAAAATGTGTTTATATGGAAAATATTTAGCTTCTTCCACATGCAATACTTTATTTGTTATATTTAAGTCGTCATTAAGTTTAAAGACATTGCAAATTAAAAATTATCAAAAAAAATTTCTTGACGAAAAAGAAATCTCAGTATAAACTTTTATTTACTTCTGATTTTCGGAAAGTTTTTCTTATCATACGAATTCAATAATTTTAATTGATCGAAAAATTACCCATGACGGGAATCGAACCCAGATCCTTGGTTTAAAAGGCCAATGCTTTATCGTTTAAGCTAACTGGATGATAACCCAAGACCATTTCTTGCTGAGATAGCCCTATTAGTCATGACATCTTGTCTGTCATTTAGACAGCTCGGCAGAATAAACTGCAAATAAAGGATTTTCATATAACGATGGGTTATTACTGTTGTTTTAACACAAACTGATTGGTAAATGTATCATACGAATTGAATATTCCCAACTGAGCGAAAAATTGCCTAGGGCGGGAATCGAATCCAGATCTTTGGCTTATAAGGCCAATGCTTTATCGTTTAGGCTAACTGTAGTTTTTCTTATCACCACAACTTTTAAATGAAAAAAATGTTGCAATAAACCAAGTAACACAGACTATTAGTCTAACGTGGAAGTGGAGGAACAGACATATTCCTAAAATAGTAGAGCTTCAACTTTTACCACTTTCGCAGGGTTTCATTACTAATGAAACTTCCACCAGTAATGTAATGTAGGAAATATTTCTTTCTTTATACGAATCACAAATGACCAATTTCAATAAAAATTAATGGCAAAAAATGTATTAAGTTTTAAAGGTGGGAGTTTACTTCGCCTGTAGTATTTCCGCCACATTCTAATAACAAAGACAAATTGCTGTCAGTGTCAGTGAAAATACTTTGATACCTGGGCAAATTAACACCAGTAAAGGGAAATAAACTTTCTTACCCTATTTGTGAGAGAAATTTGTCATGAAAAAAGCACTAAAAACAAACGAATTTTTGTATTCCAGTTTATTAGTGGAAGTTTTCATTGGAGGTAGCAAGAAATTCTTGATTCGATGAAAAGAAACAGCTGTCATTTTGGGACAAACGCCTCAGTTACTTGACTCGAAACTGACAAACAATACACAGTATGTTTTCTCTTTATACTTACCCATCGTAAGTAGTACGGGATAAACCTTGCAATCGTTTTGAAAATCGAAATTTATTTTACTGATTTACACGTTTCAGATACGGGAGATTCCGAAAAACATATTTTTAGAAAAAAAATGCCGTCCGTCTGTTTTTCTGTGTGTCTGTGTGTTTGTAAACGTTCCATCTTCCAAACGAATTGAGATAGAGACTTGAAATTTGGTATGTACTTAGTATGGGATAAAGGAATGAAGCCATTTAATAACAGTAACCTTAATTATCCGGTACTATTTTTTCTGACTCTCGTAAAACAAGTTCTGATGGAAAGTATATTAAAATTTTCATTTTTTTTTAAGGGGTGGACATAAAATAAAATTAAAAAAAAATGCGTACGGAACAGGGTCAATTGATTAATTAGTTGCTGAGATATTTGTAATGCTGTTTTTCGCATTCTTCGATTTTTCATGACCTTTCATTCAAATTTCCTTTCAAAGATATATTTTTAATTGGAAATGAGACGCTTAATCCGACGCAGTAAACTTTAGTTAATATGTTTTTTATTTTAGGAATTATAAGAAAGCTTCTTTTACGCAATTCGGACAACTTGAGTAGTTTAGCGTATTATATAATTTGCCGAAATTGATTTGTTATTAAAATATAAGATTAAGATTGTTTTTGGAATGGCCAAAAGATTTTAAATTTAGATTTGACAAATGAAAATTTCTTGGAATTTTTTTTTCTTCATAACTCTATTAGTCAATGATGTAAATCGTTGCAAATGATAGGGTTGGGAAATCTTTGAGAAAAAGTAAGATTGAGAGGGCCTCGAATTTATATCCTACCTGAGCAACTAACAGTTGGGCATGTGTTGGCCAATTTTACGAAAAAGCGAAAATTTCTTACTGTGAGCCAATGTGAGGCAACAATTAGTCAAGGTTGGTGGAACCAATTTGTGCAATCTGTGAAAGAATTATTATTCCGATAACAGAAGTATACGTTTTAATTTTATAAATAGTACTCTTTTAAATTTTATAGATAATACTCCTTTTTTACAGAAATGTTTCACTAAATTCTGTAAATAAGATGGAATATGATCGGTATTACTAACAATAGTTTCAGAAGATAAGTTAAAGCTTTCAGGAATCGTGGGATTAAATCCTACTTTTTTTTAAACGTGTTCGCAATATCAGGGAATGGCCAAAACGAATTAGAAAACCTTACGCGAATTAGAACACGCACAAAAGACAAAGGGAATTCATAAATGCTTCACAACTGTGTTGCAAAATGTTTAAAATTATGTGTTTTTGTTACATTGATGAGAATATAAATCACTTGAATATTTTTTTCAATTTTTTATTTATTTCTAAGTAGCAAAGGAATAAAAAACAAAACACTTTGTGCGACATTTCAAGAAACTCTAATTTTATTAGATTTGAACATAAATTCATTTAATTAAAGAAAAAGGAGAATTAATTACATTTAAAAAAATGCACATACAAAGCTATTTCATATTATACTGATAATTTAAGAGGACAATGTACCTCAAAATTGGCCAAAAATCGATATTTTTTCCTATATTAAACGGAAACCTATGTAATTGTAAATATTTTGAAACGACACTTTTGACCACATGGCAATTATATTGCGAGATATGTTATATTTTGTTAATATAACCAGCGCATTTCTCCAGAGAAATGAAAACTATTCTTCATACCCATGTATTACAAATGCATGTATTACATTTTTTTGTTTCAGATAGACACTTAAAATTTTAGCACATCTTTTTTATTGTACATATGATAAATTTGCGCATGGAATTAGTCTTCAGCTTATTATTAAAAAAGACATATGATGGTGTGTTAAATTTCGTCGTTTTATACAACATGTATCAATAAGATAAAATATATTAAAATTCATACTAGATGGACATAAAAATTGAATTGTTTTATGTAACATATATTTGTAAATTTAAAAAATTATAATTTAACAAAAATAATAATGTTGAAAAAAATAGTAGGAATTTTTTGAAAATTCAAATTCGCCTAAACATTAAAAATGTTGAATTAATATGCACGTACATTTTTTTAATTAATTGAAGTTTTACTTGAAAATTGAAACGGAATAAGTACAGAATTTAGACCCATTTCAATGATTTGAACCATACGTCTACCATTTTTTTAATGAAAAAAGTGAAAAGATAAATTGTTTTTTACCGTATATAAAGCTACATATATCTATTACTTTAATTAAAGAGACTTCTTTAAGTCATGATTATATTTCTTGCATCATTTAAAGCTGAGTTCTTATTCCATAAAAAATATTACAATATCTATTGTAATAATTCATTTTAATAAATTCTGATTTCTTTGACAAGTTCACATTGCATCATTTTTACGTAATAAAATGTTCTTTCTATTATGTTTTCTGTATTCCAAAATATCTTCCAAATTACATGTGTAAGATAATAAGCATGAAAGTGCATTTCCGAGTTTCTAATATTGAATTTGCCCTAATTTAAACTTAGAAATGCATATCTAATTTCTTACCATAGAATCTCTAACTGGCTTTGCGAAACCTAAAGCCATATAAAGTAAAACGCAATACACAGTTATATAACTATACCATATTTTTATTGAAAACCCGTAATATAGTTTATATAAGTTCAGTTTCTTAATACAGGGCTATTTCAATTTACAATGCGTTGTAAAAAAATCTATAACTTTACAGATGTAAATTTACATAAATCCATTTATATTTTTAAAATGCTTTCTTAAAGTTCGTCTGTGCACTGAAAAAAAAATTGCAAATTTGAAAACTAGTTTTTCAAAGCTACAGAATATTATAGTTTTACACAAGAATCTTTTAAATTAACAGAAATTTTACCAAAATTTTATCCTGTAATTCAACTTGCAGCTACATAAAAAGTTCTATGAATCCCAATTTTCTAAAAAATCTTAGTAACCTCACAGATTTTTTTTAGCTAATTACTATAAATTTTAATGAGAAAAATATTAAAGCTAACATGAAATTCTGGATCCCACGAGGGGGTTGGACCATAGGCCGTTTAACCCTTTCCGGCGCACTACTCTTTAAAGTTGGAATTTAAAGAAAAAAGAAAATAGGCAACCTATTTAGGCCTAGAGGAGTACACAAGTATTGTTTTGTAAAGATTGCACTAACCATTTTAATTATACAGCTGTTGCCGAAGTGGTAACCTCCCATAAGTAAAGCATTGATAAGCGCAGTGAGAAGAGCATTGCTGTGAAGCGCGTATTACAGTAAAACAGTTTACCTATTATTTAGAAACAGTAGAGTTTGATCTGTGTGGTGCTGCCATCTAGAGCTCATAAGAAAGATTTAAAGTAGCCATTAGAGTAGTTTTTGAAATATTCACGGAGTTTTTGTGTCTCTAAACAGGGGGAACTTTAGGTGTTGCCGACCCGGCAACACTGCGAGTTAAGGGGTTAAAAAAAAGTTGATGCCTTTTAATTATTAGCTTTTGTAAACAATGCCTCCAAATCTCTACTTCTTAAAACAATGTGTGTCAATTCAGACGTAATTCTATATTTGCTGTGATAGGTTGTTGAATTTATCAATTATACATCTGTCTTTGCTGTGATAGATTGTTGAAAATTTAAAAAATAATAATAATTTGCAAAAAATATTAATATAAAAAAATACTTAAAAAATATAAAATTTTTTTAAAAAAAATCACATTTTTTTAATATTTTTAAAATTAGTTTTAAATATGCAGTTAATTTTTTTAATGTATTCTTTGTTGAGCATAAAGATTGAGTGAGTTTTTCATTTGAACAATATTTCACTAAATAAAAGATTGTTTAAAAGATAAACTGTCCCTTAATTTATATAAAAATTTGCTTTTTACATACATCTATTTCTTTCAATAAAGGGACATTTTTAAGACATGTTTATGTTTCATGTATCATTTAAAACCGAATTCTTATTGCTTAAAAAATAATATAACATCTTTTGCATTATTTTCTTTTGATATAATCTAATTTCTTTTATAAGTTCACATTTCAAACTTTTTACGTAATAAAATGTTCTTACTATTAATAATCTGTATTACGAAATATCTTCCAAAATACGGCCGTAACATAATAAGTATGAAAATGCATTTCCGAGTTTCTAGTATTGAATTTTGGCCTTATTTTAAACTTAAATTGAATATCTAGTTTCTTACTGCAGAATCCTTTGTTGCCTTTGCGAAACCTTAAACTATATAAGGGAGAACGCAATAGATAGCCAAAATTTTATATAATAACCCGAAATATTATTTATAAAGGTTCAAACTCTTAATACCATGATTTTACTTCCTGTTCATATTTTTATTACTCTCTTGCTTGATAAAAACTAAGCCTTTTTTGCTAATTTAGATAGAGATTATTCTTTTTTTATCTATATTTATTATTTTTATGTGTGGTTTTAACATTCAAGTTTATTATTATTTAAAAAATATATCTTTAAGATTTTTTTTATACACGGGAGAAAAAAAATCATATTAAATGTAAAATCTCATGCATCTTAAAATATATACATAGTTTTATGTAGTTCTATACTCGAATGAATGTGGAAAAAAATTAAGCGAAAATATTTATATTTACAGAAGTAGTAAGCATTTTTAAAAAGTCAATTTAAAACAAAAATAATAAACATTAGTAAAATAGGCTGTTTTACCAAATTTTTTTAGTATTAAGTATTTCCCACCTCATATACTAAAATATATTCAAAATTGAGGAGGATTTTTTTTTCAAAAGTATACAGTGATCCCTTTATACAACCAGTGCACGTCCTCACGCAAATGGAAATTTCAAACTGCTTTTATTTTCATTCAAATTGCTAAGTCTTTTTTTTGTATTTGGGATCGACATTTAATTTTTTTATATGGAATTAGCCTTAAGGTTATTATTTTTGTATATATAATTATATGAAGATATGTCATATTTCATCGTTTTACACTCCTGTGTAATTGAAAAAATTCTATTATATGTAATATTGAATGTATCTAAGAATCCATATCTTGTTGCCGAAACGTCAGTGAAGGCTTACTGTGGAGACACGAAATTTTTTGGTTTCTGTCTGTCTGTCTCTCAGTCAGTTTGTCAGTCTGTCTGTTCCGCGATAACTACCGCAAAAAACATCCGAAAGACTTGAAATTAAGTGTGTATATTGGTAAGGCACTCGGATTTAGCTGTATAGTTTTTTGTTATATTTTATTAATTCGTTCTTAAAATATAGAATATTTTATTTTGCGCAATAATGTTCTTCTATGGCAAATCCAACGATTTTCAAATTTTTATTTGTTGAGAGAAAATGACTCATTTGATTAATGGAATTCAACGATAAATGGATACTGAAATTTGCCAGTACGGGGCTTAAATTATTCATATTGTTTTGAAATTTTATCTATGCATATGTCAGATTTTTTAAATTATTGCTGTAAATCTTGGCCATTTTTTATAAATGTGTTCCAATAATATAAGCTAATTTGTTTTAGAGATTTACTTATTTCAAATGTATTTATTTCGTTTTCTTCATTTCTTTTAATAGTCGCTAAGCAACCATTTATCCTAATTCTTATTCTTATAATATTATAAATTTTAAAATGTGTACGGAAGTTTGAATAACATAACTTCAATGCTTCAATAGCATAACTTCAACTTTGTATCTTTGCGTATAGATAATTATAGCCAGAAAAGAACAAAGGCTATGTATTATTTATTTTATTCGAATATTTTCGTTAATAATTCTGAATTTCATTATTTTTCATGCATAACCAATCGGCATTTTTTAGATAAAATTTAATCAATTTTCTTTCCGTTGCCAAGAAAATCAAAATTTCGAATATTAATTTTTCAGCGACGATAAATTTTCAATTGAGCAATTTCCATGCGAAAACTGAAACTAAGGAAAATTTAAAAGAAAAAAAATAAATATGACGTCGTATTTGCAATATAAATAAATATACTATTTTTTGTTAAATATTAAACACTGATATTTGTTTCGTTAACATGAATTTTTTTGTCAATATGGCGACATAATTAAAAATAAAAGGAATAAAAATATTTTAAATAAAATATTTATTTGGTAAACTATGACGTCATAATTGAAATAAAAGAGGTATTTTATAGTAGTCGTTAAAAATAAACGGGACATGGATAGCAGTAATTCATGGAGTTAGAAAAATAATGACGTCATATTTAAAATGGATAAGAAATATTTTTTACGAATACTAAATTACTAGCGGACCCGACAGACGTTGTTCTGTCACCGACCGACGCCGACGTTGCTCTTCTTGGCACCGACTCCAGGAAATCATATAAATGTACGTAAATATGGTAATACGCACGATAAACACTACGCTCTTAATTTAATTTCTTATTACAATTATGTAACGAAATTATTTTTCACTCTTTAGTAGTTTTTGAAGTAGGTTCAATTTTTGGTAGAAAAGTTTATTTTTCTCTTTTTAATTAAAAGTTAACGATTTTCTGAAGTCGGTTAATTTGCTTAGTACCATTCGATTCAGAATGAAAAAACACATTAAAATATGTTATCAGTTGAAAAATATCTACAAAAGTCGATTTTAAAGGAATTTTTTAAAAGTTCGTTCTTTTTTTTTTTTTTTTTTTTTTTACCAGTCTTAGGGAGGGAATTTTCCAAAATCTATTCTTAGCAGCACTCGATGTTATAAGAAGTATTTTTACCCCAATTTTAAAGATTTTTGGTTCGATATATATTTTTGTGCTGTGATGAATACGAAATCCTGACTTTCTTTTATATATATATATAGCACTTTTAATTAGCGAAAAATCACTAACTATTAGTTTTTGCCTAATTACTAAAAAAGTACTGAAGCAATTTCGACGAAATGTGAATCTAAACCATTCTCGAATCTACTGGAACGCACACACAAAATTTCATCAAAATCGGTCCAATCGTTTAGGAGGAGTTCAATTACATACACACGCACAGAAGATTTTTATATATAAAGATAAGATACATACAGATAAAAAACTTCATTAAAAACTAAAAATTAGCAGTGGAAGGCTTTTTTTTTGTCGGAAAAAAGGGGAAAATAAAACTGATTAATGTATTTTTGAAGCTATTTTTTTCTTTAAAGTTAAAAAGAATTAAGTTTCAATTTGTGCAGATGGTATAAAAATTAAAATAAATTTTCTAAAACTAAAAATATATTTTCAAACATTGACGTTTCATTAATGAACTTTTTCAACAGAAGCGAAAATCATCTGTCAGCAAATTAAAATTTACAACCAAGAATCTACACTATTAAAATCCGACCGTATGTATGTATGTATGTAACGCTATCTCCTCCGATCCCGGATACTTAGAAAAGTCGCTTTTGTTTTGAATTGAAGGGAAAAGAATCCCGGGTTCCCGAGTTGCGCATTCGTCTCTCTGTCCGTCCGTCCCTCTGTTCGCATGTAGCAACTCAAAAACTACCCAACCGAATAGTTTGAAACATAATATATATATAATTGCCGAAACGTCAGTGAAGGCTTACTTTGGAGACACGAAATTTTTTGGTTTCTGTCTGTCTGTCTGTCTGTCAGTCAGTCTGTCTGTTCCGCGATGACTAACGCAAAAAACATCCGATTGACTTGAAATTAAGTGGGTATGTTAGTGAGGCACTGGGATTAAGCTGTATAGTTTTTTGTTAGATTTGATTCATTCGTTCGTAAAATATAGAATATTTTATTTTGCGCAATAATGCTTTTCTATGGCAAATCCAATGATTTTCAATTTTTTTTTTTTTCCTTGAGAGAAAATGACACATTTCATTAATGGAATTCAATGATAAATGGACACTGAAATTTACCAGTTAAATTATTCATTTTGTTTTGAAATTTTGTTTATGCATTTGTCAGATTTTTAAAGTTATTACTGTAAATTTTGGAGATTTTTTGTAAATGTGTTCCAATAATATAAACTAATTTGTTTTAGATATTTACTTATTTCAAATGTATTTATTTCTTTTTCTTTATTTTCTCTTAAGGGTTGCTAAGCAACCATTCATCCTGATCCTTATTATATTTTAATGCTATAAATTTGAAAACGTGTACGAAAATTTAAAGTCAAAGTCAAAACTGATGAATTAATTAATGTCTTTGTATCTTTGCTGATAAATATAACATTGCCCAGAAAAGAATACAGGCTATGTTTTATTAATTTTATTCACATATTTTCCTTAATAATTCAAAATTTCCTTCTTTTTCATACAGAATCAAGAGCGATTTTTTAGATAAAATTTAACCAATTTCCTTTATCGTTGCCAAAAAAAAAAAAAAAAAAATCTGGAATAATTTTTCAACGGCAATAAGTTTCAATTGAGCAATTTCCATTCGAAAAATTAAACTAAGAAAAAATAAATATGACATCAGAATTGAAATAAAAATAAAAATAGTACTTTGTTAAATATTAAACACGGAAATTTGTTTCGTTAATAAGAATTTTTCTGACAAAAATGGGGGCATAATTAGAAGTAAAAGAAATAAAAAATAATTATATTTTTAACAAATATTTCAATTGATAAAATTTGACGTCATAATTGAAATAAAACAGGTATTTTATAGTTATCGTTAAAAATACAAGAAACATGGACAGCAATAACTCATGAATAATGACGTCATTGCCGAAACTTCTGCGAAGGCTTATTTTGGCGATGCAAAATTTATTGTTTTCCACTCTCAGTCTATTCTTCTGTCTATCTGTCAGTCCCCGATAACTGCCACAAAATGCAATCAAAACTTCTTTTTTTCGTAAACAAAATTGTAAAACCTTAGATTACTGAGTTTACACTTTCAAAAGTTCCTGACACATCAGATTTAGGTGGTTTTGGTGGGCAGGTATCTAGAAGTATGAGGATAATGAAAAATGCTTATTAAAACTTCTCACTTATCCTTATAAATCAAAATGTAGAAAAAAATACAAGATATACGATAACCATTAGCAGATTGTTAGAAAGTTAGAAATTTAAATTTAATAAGACTACGGGGGGTTGAAGGGGGCGGAAATCTACTGTGGTATAATAAAAAAACAAAAATAATAGATCATGAATTTTTCAGAATATCCTAACATAACTAAATCTTTAATTTAACGGCTTTTGATGGCTTCAAATTTCTTATTCTTATTTTATTCTTATAAATAATTACGTAATTCGAAAATTTTAAATTACAGTTTCCAGGAAGTTGAATATTACGACGCTAAGTGTGTTTTTAAGAAAAGAAGTGAAAAGCTGACGTTGAGGCTCTTGATCTGCAGATTTACTAGTTTATGATAGATTTGAAACTCTAAAAAAATACTTGGCAAAAATATTAATATTAAAAATTAGTAAAGATTTTTAAAAATTCAAATGTTCTTATTTTTTTTAATTTTTAGTCAAAAAAGCATTTAAATTTATTTTTTAATGTACTCTTAGCCGAACATAGAAGTGCAGTAAGTTCTTCAGTTGAACCACATATTATTAAAATGAAAAAATAAAAAATGTTGTAATGATAAATTGTTCCCCAATTTATAGAAGAAATTCGCTTTTACGTACATTTATTACTTGTAATAAAGGAACGTCTTTAAGTCACGATTATGTTTCACTCATCATTTAAAACTGAATTTTTGTTGCATTATAAATTCACATAATACGTGTAATATGTCATTTTAATATAATTTGATTCTTTTGATAAGTTCATATTTCAACATCTTTACGTAATAAAATGTTTTTTCTATTATATTTTCCATTATATTTAGAAGTATCTTCCAAAATACGGGTGTAACATAATAAACATGAAAGTCCTTTTCCGAGTTTCTAGTTTTGGGTATTTTCCATATTTTAAGCTTACATCTGAATATCCAGTTTCTTACTATATAATCTGTAATTCACTTTGAGAAAATAAACCGAACGTAAAACCGAACGAAATATGTATCCATTATTTTAGGTAATATCTCGACACATTATTTTGATAGGTACCATATCTTAATTCAATGATTTTTACGTGCGTTCGTAATTAAGTAAATACGTATAGCACCTATTGTTGTCGCTCAGTCCGTCCGTCTTTCCGTCTGTCTGTCCGTCTGTCTGTCCGTCCGCATATAACAACGCAAAAACTATCCAACGGAATCGTTTGAAATTTAAAATATATAATTATTATATAATTTTGTCGAGTCATTTCAAATTTTATGAAAATCGGATGGATAGATCAATTACAAGGACAATCAAAAGGATTCCGTTACATTACGTCAATTGGGAAAAAAGTTTCAAATGCATTTTAATCGTTTGAAATTTAAAACGTATATTTATTACATATTTTGTCGAGTCATTTCAAATGTTGTGAAAATCGGATGCATAGATCAGTTACAGGGACAATCAAGAGTATTCCGTTACATTACAATCAATGGGAAAAAAAGTTTCAAATGCATTTTAATCGTTTGAAATTTAAAACATTTAATTATTACATAATTTTGTTTAATCATTTCAAATGTTATGAAAATCGGATGCATAGATCAATTTCAGGGACAATAAAAAGTATTCCGTTACATTACGATCAATGGAAAAAAATGTTTCAAATGCATTTTAATGGTGTTACACTCATTTGAACATAATATAATTGACATGAATCTATGATATATGTGCTAAAATCTACATTCTATACAATCTGGGATGCTAAGAATATTTATTATTAAATTACAGGGCCACACAAATGTATTCCACTAAATAACGTTATACGGGGAAACATTGTTTGGGGCGTGTTTTAATTATATTAACCTACTTCACATTTTATGAATAAGATATACGTTAATGAAGTATAATAAAAATTACTCCCTGCATATTTACAGGAACACAAAGATTTCGACCACTATACTGTATCCAAAGTACGCTCTACTATATCAGCAAGATCTGAATATTTTAAAACTTATAGTACGAACACACCTCATTTGCTACGCTTCACGTGCAATTTCCAACTTGTTCTACCTGTTCATGTTTTTATATTTTGCTTATTCAATAAAGAATAAGGCATTTTTTCCTAATTTAGATAGAGGTTTTATTACTATTATTATTTTTAGTTGTTCTCTACTACATATTTTTGTGTATGTATTTAACATTTATGTTTATAATTATTAAAAAGATGTGTTTATATTGAGAGGTTTTTTTTTTCATTTTTTGATATACAGGAGAAAAGAAAAATTCCTATCAAATGTAAAATCAGTTGAACCTAAAAGTTCATGTACAGTTTTATGTAATATATTTGAATGCTGAAAAGTAATCGAAGCTATAATATGCATATTTATAGAAGTAGAATGGCTTTTTAAAAAATCATTAAAAAAAATTAATTTTAATAAAATAGATTGTTTTACCAAAAACAAATTAATAATTTAATTTTGATTATTTTTCCTTATCATGTGTTATAATATTATTCAAAATTAAATAGTTTTTTTTTTTTCAAAAGTACAGTGTTTGTATACAACCAGTGCACTTCTCACACTGCACTTTCTTATCGTTCTAATTTTCATTCAAAATACTTACATTTAAAAAGTTTTTTTTCCTACATGGGATAGAGATTTAATTTTTTATATATCTTATTTATCATATGCGTAATATGTTTGCGTATATAATTAATCTTCAGAGTGTTATACTTTTTAAACTAAAATTATATGAATTTATGTCATATTTCATTGTTTTAAACTACTATATAATTGAAAAAAATTCTATTAAATGTAATATTGAATGTATCTAAGAATCCATATCTTGTGAAATATACAAAGTGTATCTAAACTACTGGGCGAAACTTTAAGGAGTGATAGTACACATCAAGAAAATTATTTAAATGGGAAACTAAGGGTCCCAAGTGTCTTCCGAAGGAGATAGGAGCCATCATAGTTTAGGGTCCAAAATTTGAAATTATTATAAAAAATGGAAAAATTGGTCGATTACTTTGCGATTTTTACGAAAACTATTCTTTATGTCAGTATTGTCTTGAAAATAAATTATAAAGATAAATTTCAAAAAATGCCGATAGGGGGCGCTTTTGACTTTGGAGTAACGAACAACTATTTTTTGCAACTCATTAAATTTTTTTAGAAGTTTAGACTTAAACTTAAATTTCGAGCTCAAAATCTGTGGTTATGTAGCGCGAACTGAACTACGTTCAATGGGAGTGGGTGGGTTCAAATTTCAAATGATTATAAAAAACAGAAAAAGTGATCCATTGATTTGCGATTTTTACTAAAATTATTCTTTATGTCAGTGTTGTCTTGAAAAAAAATTATACAGATAAATTTCAAAAATGACGATAGAGGGCACTTTAGACTTTGGAGTAACGTACAACTATTTTTTACTCTTATTTTTTGCATCTCATTAAATTGTTTTCAAGCTTAGACATAAACTTAAAATTTGTGCTGAAAATCTGATTTGTTGAGAGTGGTTAAGTAGCACAACTAAAGAACTTTTGAGGTGTGTTCAATGGGGGTGGGAATGTTCAGATTTCAATGCTCAAATTATGAATCATTGGGAGGTGTTAAGAATCGCAAACTGAACTGTGTTCAGGAGTTGAAATGTTACCCTGCCCACCCTACGAACACAGTTCAATTTTTCGCTACTTAATTACTCTCAAGGATTCAGATTTTCAACTCAAAATTTAATTTTATGTCTAAGCTTCTAAAACAATTTAATGGGATGCAAAAAATAACGGTAAAAAAATAGTTGTACGTTACTCCAAAGTCTAAAGCACCCCTTATCGGCATTTTTTGAAATTTATCTGAATTCTATCTTTATAACTTATTTTCAAGACAATACTGACATAAAGAATAGTTTTCGTGAAAACCGCAAACGAATCGACCAATTTTTCCGCATTTTATAATCATTTTAAATTCTGGACCCCAAACTTTGATAGCTCCTATCTCCTTCGGAAGACGTTTGGGACACTCAGTTTCCCGTTCATTATTGTTTGTCTTGATGTGTACTATCACCCCTTAAAGTTTTGCCCAGTAATTTAGATGCACCCTGTACATTAGGGTGGGCCGAAAAAAACTTTTTTTCGATTTTCGATGATGGCGGGTGCGGAAAAGTGGCCACTGGTGGCACTTAGTTCACACAAAAAATTTGAGATATTTTGCACAATTCTTTACCCTGCCGCAAATGGCTTGAAGTTTTGCCAAAATGCTGATTTTTTAATTTTTTTAGCAAAAAAAAAAAAAAAATAAATAAATAAATAAAAAATAAATATTAAATTAAGTTTTTTTGGGGTTGTATTTACTTGAAAAGATGTATTTAATGTGCCAAATGTTTAAATAACCTCTAATTACGCATTAGTTTAGTGGTATGTTCTTTAAAAATGTACAGATTTTAAGTTGTTTTGTGTTCCGTACCAATGCGAAACAACCGAGAACTCCTCGCATGGATGCGACCTGCACGCTGAGTTTTACTCGCCTA
Organism: Maratus speculifer; assembly: GCA_964019185.1. Lineage (NCBI taxonomy): Eukaryota > Metazoa > Arthropoda > Arachnida > Araneae > Salticidae > Maratus > Maratus speculifer. Next base: position 458,394,030 of record OZ025290.1, on the reverse strand, counting down.
TAAAAATCGACGAATTTAAAACACACATAGCAATTAAATAATGCATTACCAGAACTTATTTAAACATGTGATATATTAAATATGCCTTTCCAAGTAAATACAACCAAAATAAACTTAATTTAACATTTTTAAATTTTTTGCTAAAAAGGTTCAAAATTCAGCATTTTTTCTAAGCTTTAAGCCATTTGCGGCAGGGTAAGGAATTGTCCAAAAAATCTCAATTTTTTTGTGTGAACTGAGTGCCACCAGTGGCCACTTTTCCGCACCCGCCATTATCGAAAATCGAAAAAAAGTTTTTTTCGGCCCACCCTACTGTACATAAGAAAAAATATATATATATATATGTGGCAAAGATTAAGAGATTCAAGAATCTATTCAAGAGTGTATTTTATTTAAAAAAATTGAAATATTCTTATTTTTTTATTTTCAGTTAAGTATGCATTTAATTTTTTTAATGTACTCTTGGTTAAACATAGAAGTACAGTTAGTTCTTCATTTTAATCTATATATATAAAAAAAAAAAAAAAAAAAAAAACGTTGTTGTAAAGATAAATTGTCCGTTAATTTCTCTCAAAAATTCTCTTTTACATACATCTATTACTTTTAATAAATCAGCTACTTTCACATAATTAATTCACATACTGCATGTAATATTATTTCATTTTAATATAATCTCACTCCTTGGATAAGTTCATATTTCAACCTTGTTACGTAATAAAATGTTCTTTTTTATTATATTTTCTGTATTTCGAAATATCTTCCAAAATACGGGTGTAACATAATAAGCTTGGAAGTGCGTTTCAGAGTTTCTAGTTTTGAATTTTGGCCTTATTTTAAATTTAAAAATGAATATCCGGTTTCTTACCATATAATTTGTATTCGCTTTGTGAAACGTAAAACCATGTAAAATAGAACTCAATAGTTAGCCATAATTTTATGTAATAACCCGACATATTATTTAAATAAATACAATATCTTAATTCAATGATTTTAGTACCTGTTCATATTTTAGGTAGCTTTCATTACAAAAAGTAAAAAGCTACCTATTGCAGCTTTCCGGAGGAAAGGACTTCCAAAACATTTTGGTATATTTTCACCGATCATGACCCCCAGACCCAAAAACCACCCTCCGTTCTAATATTGACATATATATTACAAATTTAAAATTTTTTCGCCAAAACTAACCTTTACTATTTTAATTTTCTTATAATAATGTTCCGTACTTGCTTCAAATTATTAAATTAAAATCTTGTTTCTAAATCTAATCTGTTAAACCTTATGCAGACGATATAAATTCTTAATTTACCTTAAAAAACATTATTCCAGTATGCGTAAATTTAAAAAGATGTCTCTAAATTAAAAATATTCTTAATTAAAACTTTATTTCTTAATATTCCAAATAAAACTGATCTCTTCTATGTTTTTATCAACCCTTTTTAAGACTGTCTTATTAAATTTATTTCAAACCCATACCTTTCAAAAAATATCATAATTTTATTTTATCTATTTATTTATTTTTCCTACGTCAACCTTTGATGTGTGCATATTAATAAATTCATTTCTTTTCTTTTTCTCTTAAAATTAATCATTTATAAAAGTCGTCTGCCTAAGAAATCCCGATTCAATTATAAATTGGTTAAATAATATTTTTTTTTAAATAAATTTATCGTCTGTGGAAAATAATCTCGTAGCTGGACAAGAATTCTGTTTACATAAAAGAATGATGGTTTGAGGATACAGAATGTTCCAGAACTTTCTTTTTTAGTTTAAAAAGGTGGATGTCTCGAGATGGGGGAGAAGATTCTTGCGTTGCTTCTTGGATGAGGACGGCTCGCGGAAATAATGATGGAATTTTTGCAAAAGGAGCTTTTCCCTTTCTCATTATTACGAATAAAATAAATGACTTACAGCAGCCAATGACTAATTATTCGATCTTCTACATTTATTTATTTATTTTGTTTTTTCCCTCGCTTGCCATGACTGTGTGCTTTTTTTAACCAGTGGAAATAATTCGAGTTTCTCCTTAAATCGTCACATATATATACAGGGTGATTCAAAAAAGATGGGAAAAATTTTAAGGGGTAATAGTATACATCAAGACAAACAATATTAAATAGAAACCAAGGTTCCCAAGCGTTTTCCAAAGGAGATAGCCGCCATTAAAGTTTAGGGACCAAAATTTCAAATAAACATAAAAAACGGAAAAATTGGTCGATTGATTTGCAGTTTTCACTAAAATTATTCTTTATGTTGGTATTTTCTTGAAAATAAATTATAAAGATAAATTCCGAAAAATGTTGATAGAGGGCGCTTTAGACTTTGGAGTAAAGAACAACTGATTTTTGCCGTTATTTTTTGCATTGCATTAAATGGTTTCGCAAAATGTATCTTTATAATTTATATTCAAGAAAATACCAACATAAAGAATAGTTTTAGTGAAAACCGCAAATCAATCGACCAATTTTTCCGTTTTTTATGTTTATTTGAAATTTTGGACCCTAAACTTTAATGGAGGCTATCTCCTTTGGAAAACGCTTGGGAACCTTGGTTTCTATTTAATATTGTTTGTCTTGATGTATGCTATTACACCTTAAAATTTTCCCATCTTTTTTGAATCATCCTGTATATATATATATATGTGTGTGTGTGTGTGTATAAAATGGGTGAAACAACAATGAACCACAAAAGAACAACATAAAAAAACAAAAGCAAAATAAACTCCCTGCTCTTCAGAAGGTGGGAGGAGCAACAGGCATCAAAAAGTTATTAAAAAGTGTATCCTCATAGGTTTCGCAAAGCATCACAAAACCGCATTCTCCAACTCGTAACATAACATAAAATATTTTGAAATTTCGAAAAATAACATATGTAAAAATCTCATTTACTAAGCAATAAACTAAACTAAATAGACATGCAGCAATGTGATGCCCCCACCTTTACCTGTGAAGAAAACAGAAAAAAGATACCTGTTAAAAAATATAACATTACACCTCCAAACTTGCACGAGCGGGAAAACTGTTAGGCTTAGGATGGTAGCAGGCCAGCTTCAAAGATTTAAATTCCTTGAATTGTCCTTCTGTTGTTCATCTCTGTCTATTTTCAAACCTGGTCTGTCACTTCCGAAATGTTGACAACCATCGCCCCGTGAACTCTCCTTTGTGGATTCTCATTCACAGATCCTCATAAATTCAACACCCGAGAAACAACTTCCATTATTGCGTTTGGCCCTGCTGAAAAATAAAAAAGGTTAATAGGTTAATAGGTTAAAAGGTTAAAGGTTAAATAAAAAAATAAAAAAGGTTAGCTACAGTGCTTGAAAAATTTGTACCCATACCTATTCCACATACTTGATAAAAAATAGAAACATTGAAAGTTATAAAATTATTATAAAAACAAAAATTACATAAACTCAGAAAAAAATCTCTATTAATGCCCAGCTATATAGAGCTGCTATGCGCCGGTTGCATAAAGATAGTAACTTTTTACACTCAGTTAAGATATATATATATATATATATATATGTGGGAATAAATGATGACGTGTTCAACAATAAAAGATAATAAACTCAAGATTTAACGAGCGTGATATCCCAAGCGAGACTCATGTGATGATGCGTGGAGAGAACGAGGTGTACTATCGATTTTAAGGGATGGCGAGTATAGTCGATTTTTAATGGACAGTTCAGGGAAGCTGCTTTATGCTAATTATTATTCGGTTTCACTGTTTATATTTGAATGTTACGAATATATTTTATGTCTATTAAACCTTTTTATAGTTTGAAGAATATTAGTTTTGCTTAAATAATAAGTCATTCACTTAAATTCCCATAAGTTTGGAGGGCTCTTTGCCGGGATTTGAGTAAGTTTGATGATTTAGATTTAAATTTGATTTTCACTATGGAAGCTATTTTGTACTACGAAGAAAAAAGTCTAAGAAGAAAAATGGTTTTTTGTAACTAAAACTTATAATGTAAAAAAAACGAAGTGTTTGTCATGTGTGTAATGATTAAAAATTATCCTTAATCAAGCCTTCAAGATAGTGCAAAATATATTTCTGCTGAAGTGTAAAGAAAAATAAAAAATGTCCATTCTGAACAAATCTAGAAATGCGGATTTGTTAACATTCTGTGATGATCTGGGTATAGTTGTGCCTCAGAGTCCAAGGATCATTGATTTTTTTTTAAGTTGGTGACTGAATCAACGGATTATGAAGAAAATTTTGTAAATGTTCGACTTGAAGTGAATGCTGCGGAGAGAATGGAAAAAAAGAAGAAAGAGGAATAGAAGCCGAAAAAGAAGAAAGAAGGCTGGAAGCAGAAAAGAAAAAGAAGAAAGAAGGCTAGAAGCAGAAAAAGAAAAAGAAGAAAGACGGTTAGAAGCAGAAAGAAGATTAGAGGAAAAGAAGTTAGAGATCGAGTACAAATTACGAAAAAATGAGGTTCAAGGGAATATGACAAATATAAGTGACGGCTCGACTGTAACCAGTTCAGATAAGTAACCATATTTGTCTAAATTAACGTCACACTTTGATGGGAAGGGTGATATTGGTATTTATTTAGCTCTATTCGAAAGACAAATTTCTAGGATGAATATAATAAAAAACTTGTGCTATATAAGTTAAGTTATTAAGTTTAATACCGCTAGAAATTGCTAATGTTATATTTAGAGAACCAGAAACATTAACAAATAACAATGATTATGTAAAAAATTTGCTGCTCAAAAGATTCAAATTGGCACCAGAAGAGTTTAGGCAAAAATTAATGTCGCATAAGAAAGAAAATTCAGCCTTTTGGCGTGATCGAGCATTTGAGTTAAGAAATTATTTAGAAGAATGGATTACCGGTCTTGGTGTATCTAATTTTGAAGACTTAAAAGAGTTAATACTGTTAGATCAAATAAGGAGAAGATTACCGATAGAAATGAAAGAACATTTTATCGATGATCTTCCCAAAATTAAAAATGTTGATGCATTAGTTTGTAAATTAAATGATTACGAAACGGCAAGACGTAATATTAAAAGCATGAATAGAAATTCACACCACTTTGAAGAAAGGCAGTCAAAAATGCGCGAAAACAACAACACAAAACCATGGTTACCATATCAACGTTATAATACTTTAAGAAACAACAATTTAAAGATAATACAGATAATGTAAATGAATCTTCTTATTTAAATGAAAAGAACAGAACAAAATTATGTGTTTCAAAAGTAACCATCTTGGCCACGTAATATCGCAGTGTAATAATGGTAATAATAAACAAATAAAAAATGACAGTCAAAATCGGAGCAAAAACCCGTGATTATCCAGTCACAAAGAGTTGAATTCCGCAATAATAAAACAAACCAACAGCGCCAAACCAGATTGCTTGAAAAATATTGATATTAACGGTAAAAATACACAGATCTTCTTCGACACTGGAAGTGATATCAGTTTGGTGAGTTATGAATATTATACGAAAATAGGCTCGCCAAGATCATTTTCGTATAATATCACTTTGTCAGGTATAAAGGTAATATCTAATATAAAGGTAATATATCAGGTAATATTCGTTTATCCTAAAGGATACTTTCCATATGAATTTAATATTGATGGTTTTCTAACCAGAGCAAATTTGTACGCGTTAGAATCTATTACATATGATATTTTATTGGGATATGATGTCATTAACAAGTTGAATTTGGCGATAGAAGACAACAGAATTAAGATCGTTAGCAAATGCAACAATATTCAAGTAGGTTGCACCGAAGTTCAGAAGAATTCTGTTATAAAATTGAATCATGCTGCCAAAAATAATAATGAAATAAAAATGTCTACGTTAGATAATGCACGTGATGAAAATATTGTAGTTGCAAATGATAATAATGCAGGAGGTAATTTTTTGATTAATTTCGCGAGCGTCATAGAGGATAATGAAATCGATTTGAATAACGTGGGAAATATGAAAATAAGAAAATAAATAAATGAGAAAGAAGCAAATTTAATTAGTAAGAAAAAAATTGAATGAAAGAAATGAGGTATCACAAATAGGACAAATGAGTGACCTAAAAGATAAACGCAATTTATGTGCATGCGCCAATGAAAATAAAAATGAAACGACGAAAAGTGAAAAATATTATAAACGAAAAAACACGAGGGAAGAAAAGAATGTTGAATTTTGAAACGGTCTGAAATTTGTCACGCAATAATACGCATATTTATGAACTGATTTGGATATAACTCCGTGTGTACATAGTACATAACAATATCTTGACCGAGTTTTCCTGCCAACTTCATCCGCCCTGTTGTTTCAAAATGGCAGCCATTTAAGTTTGTCAAAAATCTTTTAAATGTATAATGATATACATACAAAACATTAGAAATTGAAAAAAAGTTCTTTCTGAAGCATTTATCTTAATAATGAATTCCGGAGTATTTTTACTCTTGTCTTTACCTTAAAAAACGCCTGAGATATATAGCAGTTTGAATTTCTAATGTGCGTGACTTTTTTTTTTAAATCATTTTGCCCACGACAACACTCGTATATGTTAATCTATTTCAATACGAGTGTGCATGTGCACATGAATTGAGATTTTGATCAAGCTCATTGGTTTGTTTTATCCATCAGGTTGCTTTAAAATGATATACACTCCATGATATCGTGGAATTTGGCTACTTTCTAAATCGCTTAAAATAAAACCTGGTTGAATAAAAGATGACTAATTTCTAAAAAATTCCTATTAATATTCAATATTGAGAAAAACTAGTATTCAGACTTATAAAATCGGGTTCCACTAATTTGATCTTCGTATGTTTGAATAATATAACTTAATTTAAAATAAATAAATAAACAAATAAGTACATGAAAGCTACCACTTCCTCCTGGCACTGCCGGAAGGACTTTTTAATATTTACTTAGAATATATATATTACTTGCTCTACGTTATATATTATTCTGCATGGATTTAACATTTAAGTTTATAATTATTTTAAAAAAATATTTATATTGAAAATTTTTTATTTTTTATTTTATTTTTATATACACGAGAAAAAAATCATATCAAGTGTAAAATCAGATCCAGTAAAAAACCATATAAAGTTTTATGTAATGTATTTTAATGAATGTGGGAAAAAATCGAAGTCAAAATATACATATTTAAAGAAGTAGTAAGCATTTTTAAAAAGTTCATTAAAAATAATAATAAAGGTTAGTTAAATACTCTTTTTTCCCGAATAAGTAATAATAATAATTTTTACTTTTCTGTTTTTTTTAACTTCATATATTACATTTTACTCAAATGTGAAGAGATTTTTTTCAAATGTACAGTGTTTCATTAATACAACCGGCGCACCTCCCCATACAAATGAAAATTTCAAATGCCTTTTTCTCAATGTTCTTATTTTCATTTAAAATGATTAAGCTTTTTTTCGTATTTTGGATAGATATTTAAAACTTTTTAAAAATGTTAAATATATGCGTGATAAATCTATTCATGGAATTAGCCTTGAGATTTTTTTTAGCAAAAATTACATGTAGATATGTCATATTTCAACATTTTACACTACTATATTTGTGAAAAAAATTCTATTAAATGTAATATTGAATGTATCTAAAAATCAATGCCTTATGTAATAAATAATTGTAAATCTAAAAAAAAAATATTTTAGAAAAATATTCATATTGAAAAAAATACTAAACATTAAAAAAAAAAAAATACTAAACATAAAAAAATTCTTTCAAATGTATTCTTGTGTTCTCCAACTCTAAACATAAAAAAGTCAAATTTTCATATATATTTTTTAATTTTTAGCTAAATATGCAATTAAATTTTATTTTTTAATGTATTTTCAGCTGAACAAAAAAATGTCGTTATTTCTTAAATTGAACCACATTTTTTTTTAAATAAAAAAATTTTGAAAAGATAAAGTGTCCTTTAGTTTATACAAAATTTGCTTTTTACATAAATCTTTTACTTTTAATAAAGGAACTTCTTTAATTCATAATTATCTTCCACATATAAATTAAAGTGGTAATCTTATTTCAAAAATAAACAAGTAAATAAATATATAAAATATCGGTAGTACTATTTCATTTTAATCTATCTGATTCCTTTGATAAATTCGCATTTCAACCTTTTACGTTCTAAAATGTTCTTTTTATTATATTTTCTTCATTTCGAAATATCTTTCAAAATACCGTTATAACATAAAAAACATGAAAAGTGCATTTCCGAGTTTCTAGTATTGGATTTTGGCTTTTAAACTTAAATTAAATATCTAGTTTCTTACTCCAGAATCCCTAATTCCCTTTGCGAAACCTTAAACCATACAAGGAAGAACGCAATAGATAGCCATAATTTTATATAACAACACGAAATATTATTTATATAAGTTCAATACAGGTCCGTTTGAACTTACAATACCATTGTAAAAAAATCTACAGCTCTATATATGTAAATTTCCAAAAATATGTATGTTTACTTGAAAGTTATTTGTGCGCTGAAAAAAAATGAGAAAAAAATTTTGCAAAGCTACAGAATTTTGTAATTATACACAAGAATCTTTTCAAATTACAGAAATCTTATCAAAAGTTTCTTTCTAATGCAGATTGCAGCTGTATAAAATGTTCTAGAAATCCCAATTTTCTAAACAAATTTTGTAACTTCCCAGATTTGTTTTTCTATGTACATTCAATTACTATAAATTTTAATGAAAAAAATATTAAGGTTTGCTGGAGATTCTGAACTCACGAGGTAATTGGGTCATAGGCTGTTTTAGAAAAGAAGTTGATGATGCAGTTTGAGTATTAGCTTTTGTGAACAATGCTCCTAATCTCTACTTTTTAATACAATGTGTATCAAATCAATCATAATTCTGTCTTTGCTGTGACTGGTTGTTGAAAATTTAAAAATATAATAAAAATTTGGCTGAAGTATTAATAATCGAAAACGTATTAAAAATGTAAAAAATTCAAAATTTCTTATTTTTTTAAATTATGCAGTTTTTTTTAAATTAAATGTACTCTTTGTTGAGCATATTTAAACGGATTGCGTTCTTCATTTGAAACACATTTCATTCAAAACAAATTCACATTTCATAAAAAAAAAAAAAAAAAAAAAAAAAAATTAAAAAGATAATGTCTTCCTTAATTTTTTCAAAAGTTCTCTTTTTACATACACCTATTACTTTCAATAAAGAAACTTCTTTAAGACACGAATATGTTTCCTGCATCATTTAAATCTGATTGCATAAAAAATAAACAGTACACTGTAAAAAATAACGGACGATTTAACGGAAGTATTACTGGTAATCTAGACGCCAGTACTATTTACTGTTTTTAACGGAAAAATTTCTGTAAATTCCGGGAAAAAGTAGAAAAAAACGGAATATTCACGGAAATTTTTCCGTTAAAAAACAGTAAATAGTACTGGCGTCTAGATTACCAGTAATACTTCCGTTAAATCGTCCTTTTTTTTTTTTTTACATTGTATCTGTTGCATTAATTCAATAAAATCTTGAAATATCTTTCAAAATACGGCTGTTATAAGCATAAAAGTGTATTTCCGAATTTCTAGAATTGAATTTTGGAATTATAATAAGATTTCTGTAATTTTATTAGATTCTTGAACAAAGCTACAAATTTCTGTAGTTTGTTAAAAGCTAATCTTGTATATTTACTTTACATTGTTGGCATCCGTGTATCTGACATTGGCCGAATGATTTACAGGTACCGGGGCCTCCGTGGCTGAGTGGTTAAGACATCACGCCGCTGATCGTGAGGTTGTGGGTTCGAATCCCACTGGCTCCATTGCACACACTCCTTGTGTGGAGCTCCTGGTTGTACTTCTCTTGTGTTGTAATATTTCCTTGTGTGCTATCTCGTCCCTGTATATTGACGATGGCTTATAAGCAGGCCTCATGTCGAGCACACAAGTCAGATGTATGTTGTTCAATACAGGTACCGAAATTTGAAAAGCGTAACAATTGCAGATTTAGATCTCCAAAATAAATAAATAAACATTAATATACATATTTAATAGTAAAAGCCAGAAACAAACGGTTTTCTAACATAATATATCTCTTTAATTAATTTCTTTTATTTTTATTTCTCTTTAGATATGAACAAATGTTACATTAACTAATTCTTCCACTAAATTAATTTGCATGTGGAACAGCTTAAGAAAGTTTTCATAAATATCAAATTAGGTTTTCATATGAAAGCTAATTTGCATAATTAATTATGCCAAGTCATTTTGTATGAATTAATAAAATAAATGAATATTGTATAAATAGAACAGCAAAGTTCTTTCTGAAGTTACCAATAAAGTTGGCTCTTAATGAGAAACATTTGTTCGTTATAACAATTGTTTAAGTCGTATTGTTAACTTTTACACGTTAAACTGGAAGAAATTTTTCTAAATAATATATGATTAAGAAGTAAAGAGAAAATATATTTTAAATGGTAATTAAAAGCCATTAAACTTTATTATTTTTGATCCAATCATACTGATTGCTGAATACAGTTCAACTCGTTTATTACAATCGCGGTTATAACGAGTACATGATTAATTTACGCGGTAAGAATTGAAAAGTGTCATGTCTACGCTCATGTTTAAAAATTAGTGAATTTTCATATTTTGTTAAATTTCATAGAAAGGATTTAAAGGAATGTAAAGTTATTGCTTCGAAACTAGATGCAGGGGCGCGCCAGCAGTATCCGGCGCCTGTGTGCAGAACTTTATTTGGCGACCTATACCAATCTCCCCCCTCCCCGCATCTCACCTCCAAAAACAAAACTTTATTTTAAAAAATATCTGTGAATATTTACAAATGCATATAGTTGCCATCCTTCTAGAGTTTTTCACCAAGTCAAATATGATTTTGTGAACCAGAAAATTAATTTAAAAAATATGTCTTGTTTTTATTGAGTTCGTGTTTAATTTCATTTATTAAATAAAATTTCTAATTACAAACATGATTAAATTACTTGTAAAAAAAAAAAGGATGGCAGCTATGTAAATACAACTCGTAACACTGTAAAACCTGTGAAAATGGCAATTCTCTGTATCAAAATCCTGCATAAAAGAGATCTGCATAAATCGCATCTAAAAGAAAGAATAAAAGAAAAAGAAAAGAAAGAAGCTTGTTTTTACTTTGAATGTATTCGCGATGACTAAGCAAAGGAAATCTACCGCACCCAAATCTGAAAATTTGGATAAGGATAGATGATAGGCAAGTGCATATGCGACTCAGATTTTTCATTTTTTGTTAATTAGCCGAAATATTAATTAAAAGCCCTTAATGATCATCCCAAAATGGCAAGCTTTCGTTTTTGAAAGAGTTCATGTTTGTGTGCTCCCCCCCCCCCCCAGTAGTCCTATCCACTAACCAAAAACTGATAACGTTCGGTTTTTTTTTTCTTTTTGAGTACATGGAAAGGCTGCCTCTTCAATCTTCGATGTTTTTACATTTAGGACCAAATTTAGCTTATCTTCATCACCCCTCCTCCTTTTTCACCATTATGCTAAGTCCAGAGTACCAGATATAGATAAAAGGTATTTGCTTTCTCAGAGGTCTATGCTGAGAAAAATAAAACCAAAATTTTTGTCCAATACATAATACAGAGCTGCCAACTTCTACGCCTTTTTAAATCATATTAACATGTTTCGAACCACAAAAATTTTAGAGTGAAATATACGCCAAATACATTTAATGTTATGTATTACAATACATATTGTAAATTATTAAGCAACATTTTTGATTCCAATATGTTTATTTGACTTTAAATAGGCGTAGTAGTTGGCAGCCATGCATAATAGTTTCCACGGAAATTATCATTTGTAGAAGTGCTGAACACAAATATTGCTTCGGCCGCCTAAAAAAAAAAAGGAATTTTCAAGGAACACCTATGATACGGAATAACGGAATGCGAACAGCTTCACAAAAGGCTGATGCTTCATTTTTATCAGTTAAAATTTGCCCCGTAGCTGATGTCAGTACCACTAATTTAAAATCTGTACACTGAACAGAATACTTACAAGGGGATATACAAATATAACGAACGTTATCAACTTTATTGCAATTTTTTACACCCCCTTCTTACGATATCATATGTTATCATTCTTCAACCTCTTGCCTAATGATATCGTTTTCAATGTCTATAAATTCTTTATATCTTTTAATTTTTTTTTCTTTGCAGATATATACAGATACAATATGGTTATTACATCTATTATTTGCATGCTTCATTGATTCAAATGAAGAAGAGTCATTAAAATATCACTGTTATATATGAAATAATTTTATATCAAAGGAAACTTTAAAAAAATAGTTACTAATTAAAAGTATTTAATAAGAAATTTTTTTTACACAATGCATTCAATAGTAATAATGCCTTCTTGCACTTCCTCCACACAAGACAGATAGAAGAGGAGGGGCAGTTTGAAAATTTTATCAACAAAACAGTTAGACGAAATTCTCTTTTTTTACTAGTAAACACAAATATGATTTCAAACGTACTTTGCGCCTGTTTTCTTGAACGCAGATTATATATGCATACACGTAAGACAGAAGAATAGGAATACCAAACGTTGAGGTATTCCATATTTTGAAATTAAATAATTTTATACTCATTTAATAATAACTTCGCATTTTCATACAAATAGATAACAGACTTAAAAAAATCGCACACTATTTTGATGTAAAGAACAAGTTATAGATAAAAAGAAAAAAATATTATGTGAAAAACAAATTACAAATAGAAAGAGAAAATTTTGGTTGGATCATTCAAAAATGATGAAGATATCAAAATACAATCCCCCCACCCCCTAGAAATATCTTTCGATATCATATGCCAGACGCCCCTTTCCCCCCTAAAGTGATAGCTTTATATATGTGGTGCCTTGCCTAGTATTATTAGGCAAGGCACCACATATATAAACCTAGTAATAAAGATTTACTCTATATGCACATTCTTCAATGAGGCTTCTGAAACTAGACCTGAGCAACCAAACAGTAAAATGTTCATAAACTATGTACTACGTACATAAACTATGTAGATTTCTGTGAGAATGACGAATGACAGCAGATGCAATCCGGAGTTAACTGTAGTTAGACGAACTAAACGGCCATACGGGTCGTACCCAGCTAATGTAATAGACAATTGGCCTATATTAAAATGTTCATCTTTTATTCATATGTAGTAAGTAGTTTCATCCATGTGTAATAACCAAGAAAGATTAAAGTTTCCTAGTTAAGGAGGCTCAGGGCTTGAAAACTAAGAATCGATTTTTTTTGTGATCAATTTTGATTATTCAATTAATTCTGAACTCGGTGCAAAAAGCCGCATAAAAGTATTTGCATTTTTAACGGAGTTATAAGCATTTATGTATCAACACTTTTACAGCCGCACCCATATAATTTAAACTTTAAATCGTGTTTTCTCAAAACTTAATTTTTGACGACTATCCGTAAGATTAAGAAATAAAACTATTTGATGCAATGGCTTAATTTTTTTTTGCATGCATATAACATCGTTATCTATAAAATGAATTAATATACGAGTATTTTAGATAGTTTAATATTTTGAGTATTTTTAATGAAAAACAAATTGTATTTTTTAGGGGTTTTTTAAGTTTTCAAGTTTGAGGATTTTTTTAATATATTTTTTTAAAGTGACAGTTATATCCTTAATTCATTCTATAGAGTAAAGTTTTCTGATCATTTTAAAGCAAAAATTAGGTTCTTATGTCAATTCAACGTTAAGATATCTTGCGGATGGTGATATAACACATATTTTTTTTTTCGAAAATTGTGTTATATAAATTGCATTATATTTTTTATTATATTACATTGAAGTGCTTTATTTTATAATTTTATAAGACTACAAACATACCTTAAGAATATCAAAAAGTTTAAATTAATTACATTGAATACTTCTGTTTTTGTATGGTCTCAAAGCGAGAGCTCTGTTTACATGTTTTTCCGTATTGATCAAACCCTGAGCCCCCTTAAACCGAATGAAGACTTCTAGACATCATTTTGCTAATCAAATTTATCTAAGATTCGTTACTTCGAAACCAAAGAAATATATTCTCCCGCATACCATATCCATAACCCCCATGATCTCATTTTACACCATTTCTCTTATTCAGGATTCTCCAACGCGCTCCCCGCGGATGCCATAATTGCGTACTTAGAAGGTTTCTTTGGCGCCTATTCGAATGTTTCATCTTAATTAAAATTGCATTCTAAAGGATACATTTTTTAAATTCAAAAATGTTTGAATAGACTCATTTTTAATAGTTATCGGTTTAATTTTAATAGTTAACGGTCACCTTTATTTAGTTTTAGTTATTTAAAGCTATTAATTTGTTATTCAGTGTTTAAGGTTTCTGGCTTCTTCAGCAACAAAGCTTTTGGAGATAGATTGCCTGTCTGAAAATATAATTATAAATTTACTCTGAATTAAATTATCACTGCAAATTATTTTTAAATAGTTTCTGAATCATAAGGTAATTACTTATAACTATCACTATGAGATATATACGTGCATCATATAAGACGTTTCTAACGTATAAGTCTACCTCTATTCGTGGCCTAATTGTTGTTGGAGTAACTTTTACCAGTATTTCCAAATAGATATTTTTTCAGTACTTATGACAAATTCTGCAGTAAGGCAATAATTTCTATTTAAAAATATTAAAAAAAAACAGGTGGAATTTAGTTGCTATAGTAATAAAACTATACATCATGCTTTTCCACTACAGTGAGATAGTAGTGCTGTATGTTTTCAGCCATGTGAATTACGGCGCCTTTTATTGTTTACCACTATATGAGGTGCGCCTCTGTTTATAAAGGTTGAACAGGTCTGCGTCTAAATGACTTATTAGGGGTCACACAAGTAGAATATAACAAAAGAAACTAAGAATAGAATATTTATAAATAAATTTGTATAAGGTAAATCTGGAAAAGATAATTCAGATGCCAAGAAAATATGCTGATATAATAATACATTTTAGTAAAATTAAAATAAGGAATTTTTTTTAAGCATTTACTCTTCAATTGAAATCTTTGGCACCTTTACTACTTTGGCGCTTGTATGCGCCGCACACTTTGCACACTGGGTCGGCACGCCCCTGATTAGATGCAATTTTTTATAGTTGAAGGAAAAAGATGAGGGGTAAATTCAAGTATCGTGCAATATTGTGTACTAGATTTACACTAATCAATGGACATTGGATACTGGCACTTATCTTTTCATTTCATTTTGGGAATAACGGATTTTGAGCTGAATCTAGGCATGGTAATTTTAAGAATTTTCAAACTATGTTTTTGAGACTTTCACAAAAAAGGCTCTATACATTTATCTAAAACATCATACAAGTTATATTTTGATTCCGTCCATGCATGCGTAGTGAAACATTATTCAGTAAACCTACTCATTTTTCATGAAATTCTTATTAATTTTTTAATTCTGATTGCAAGATATTATATGCAGTGCTGTTGGTGATATTTTCTGAAAAGAACATTTTTAGGTAGCTTTCATTACAAAAAGTAAAAAGCTAACCTATTGCAGCCGTCCGGAGGAAAGCACTTCCGGAAAATTTTGATATATTTTCACCGATCATGACCCCCAGACCTCAAAACCACCCTCCGTTCAAATGTTGACATATATATATATATATATATATATATATATATATCTGATTTTTGTCATGCGATAACTAACGTATTTGTGAACCGATTTGAATGAAACTTGGTATGTACATAGTATATACAAATGTCTCGACCGAGTTCGTTGGCCAGCATCATCCGCCATTTTGTTTCAAAATGGTGGCCACTTTAATTTTTTTTTAATTTAAAATTTAAAATTAAATGCGAAAAAATCAAAATTTGAAAAATATTTTTCTTTTACGTGTTAGAACTTAAAACAACAATTCCAGAACACTTTTTATTTTGTCTATATCTTACAAAATGATTGAGTTATAGCACTTTGAATTTTTCTTATGGCTGACATTTTGAAACGATCTGATTTTTGTCACGTGATAACACGCGTATTTATGAACCGATTTCAATGAAACTTGGTATGTACATAGTACATACAAATGTCTCGACCGAGTTCGTTGGCCAGCATCATCCACCATTTTGTTTCAAAATGGTGGCTTTTTTAAATTGAAAAAAAATTAAAATTTAAAATTAAATGCGAAAAAAATAAAAGATGAAAAATATTTTTTTTTTACGTGTTAAAACTTAAAACAACGATTCCAGAACACTTTTTATTTTGTCTATATCTTGAAAAATGATTGAGTTATAGCACTTTGAATTTTGCTTATGGCTGACATTTTGAAACGGTCTCATCTGAACGATCCATCATGTTACTTTAAAATGGCATACACTTTATGATATCGTGGAATTTGGCGACTCTTAAATCACTTAAAATAAAACGAGGTTGAATAAAAGATGACTAATTTCTAAAAATTCCTATTAATATTCAGTCTTGACAAAAACTAGTATTCAATCTTATAAAATCACTAATTTTATAAGATTATTTCCACTAATTTGAGCAAAGTATTTTTGAACAATGTAACTTACTTTAAAAGAAATAAATAAATATATAAGTATATGAAAGCTACCTCTTCCTCCCGGCATTGCCGGAAAGACTTTTTATATTAAAATTTCTGCAAATTATAAGCAAACACTTATAAAAATTTGGGACTGTTTTTATAAAAGACTTTATTATCTCTACGAATATCTCTGTATGCCATCCTCGAAAAAATAAGCACAGGTCGTAACACAGTAAAAAAATCAATTTCGTTACACATGATTTTTATGCCATCAAATAATTTTAAATTTTATATTAATCTGCTTTTTTAATGATTTTTACTGATTCTTTAGTTATTTAAGTAATTAATACAACAATTAAATTTTTAAACGGCAAAGACAGATATAAAAAATAAGAAAAATATATATGATTTCGTAGTTTCATACAAAAGAGCAGTTTCAAACGATCTTAGATACATTCGTCAGTTGTGAGGTATAATTAAGAAAACTAGTTTACTAAATATTCATTTTTTTCTGTTTCCAATATTATATCGTAAAATGTATTGTTTGACGTTATTGATAGTTCCATTTTCAAGAGTGAAGTTTATCCATTTTTTTTTCATTTTTGAACTGCAATTCGCAATATTAGCTATATATTTTTAAGTCAACACATGTTTTTAGCCGATCCGTCTGAGATTTTAAAATGAACCGATTTAGATAATCATTATTTTATCCAATGAAAACAGTTTATTTGTAGATGTGTCCGCACTCGCTGATTTTTTTTAAGAAATCCCATTTTTATATTTTAATTTTAATTTTGAAAGTTTTTTATGAAATTTCTTCACATTGGTGGCGATGCAGTTACTTCCATTGCTGAACAGAGAAGGTCAGCAATGAAAACTACCATTCTACTATGGATGCAATTTTCGCATTACAATTACAAATACCTCTTTGAAAATAATGGACAGAAAATGATGCCACGAAAAAAAGGCATTTTTCATTATAAAACTGTTTTATTGCAATATTATTTTCATTCCGCTGATACCGAAAATAAGAATCTCTTCTCAAAAATCGTCGGTGATTAAAATGGCGTCATAGTAAACTAGTCGTTGAAGGGCCGCTAAAACAATTACTCACCATGCATAAAATAAAATGTGAAAATGAAACAAGTATTGAACTATTTATCAAATGCATTGTAATTTCAAAACAAAATTTAAACGTATTTTCAGATATTTAAAAAAATATTTAAATAAATAATTATACACTGTTAAAAAATTCATGAAATTTACGACAAAAACTGCTGGCCAGAATGTTGCCAGCAGTTTTTGACGTAAAACATTTGGCGTAAAATTAGATGAAATTTTTTTGATTACATCTAATTTTACTGCATTTTACTGCAATTTTATTTATAATTTTACTGCCAGCAGTTTTTGTCGTAAATTTAATGCATTTTTTTACAGCGTAAAAACCTGTAAACTTTAACAACCCCGAACTTTCTAGTTCAAAACAACTACATGCTAAATTTCAATATTCTATCTCAATTTCTCTGGTGGATAGAGTGTATAAAATCGTGACTTGATGGCATCATAAATGTTCTATTTAAAATTCTATTACTGAACAAAATATCCGTAATCAACATCCTTATAAATCCAAAAATTATATGAAACTAATAATTTACTCCGTTAGACAAAATGTCTCATTTCTAACTAAAATATATATTTGAAATGAAATTGCAATAAAATCCAGGGTCATGAAAAATCAAAGAGTGCAGAAAATAAGATTACAGATATCTCGAAAACTAATTATCTGATCGACTTCACTCTTTAAGAAAAATTATGTGTTTTTATCGGTTTTTGCATTCATTCCTCAAAACAAATAATTTCGAAAATTTTTATATAACTTTCATCAGAACGAATATTTTGAGAGTACGAAAAAAAGCAGGTTAATTGAGATTATTGAATTTCAACAGATTTTTTTTCATCATTATGTACTAAGAACATACCAAATTTTCAGTCTCAATCTCAATTTGTTCTCAATTCGTTTCAATTCAAACATTACTCAAAATTTTCCAAGAACGTTCTTAAGGGGACAAGGGACCTTGAAATCCTTAAAAATATATTTTTTTTATTTTTTGTAAATTTTACCTAAATATTATTCAAGGGTACATTATATGCATTATAACATGCATTTATCACAAAAAAAAAATGCAAAAAAAAATTTTTTTTGACAAAAAAAATGGCATTTTACACAGCGTCTTCGAAATCTTCGAAATGCCCCCTGCGCATTCCATATCAATGAAAATCCCCAATATTTTTTATGAAAGTTTGTTTTATATATATAAACAAAATTATGCATCGAATTTTGAATATTTGAATTTAAAGGTAAAAAAAAAAAATGAAATTTTGAAATTTTTTCGAAATTTTTTTCAAAATTTTCAATTTTTTTTTTATATCTTAAAATTCAAATATGTACAAATCGATGCTCTATTTTGTTTATATATATAAAACATACTTTCCAAAAAATATTGGGGATTTTCATAGATATGGAAAGCGCAGGGGGCATTTCGAAGATTTCGAAGACGCTGCGTAAGATTCCATTTTTTTCTCAAAAATAATAAGGAATTGTCAAACTCCATGACGTCAAGAATGATAAAAGTGATTGAGAAGAAGCGGGGATATTATTAATTATCAGTGTGTTCCATGCAGAAACCTTCATTGTCCTTATATTTTTATCCAATTTTTAGAGTGACATATTTTGTTAATTGTGAAAAAACATTCATATTTTGCATTTTCCAATATTTTGAACTCTACAAGGATTTCTAGAATAAAAAAGCATTGTGTGTATAAATTTCACTTTATTTACATCAGAAATAAATTTTTTCTGCACAATTTTCAAATCTCCTTATAATTCTGACTACCACTGTAGAACATTTACAGTCACAATCATAGCTGGGAGGCTATTTTTTTTTTTTCTAAAAATAAGTTTTTTTGAAATCTTATTTATTCTACGAACTCGATGTTTTTAATGTAGTTACTTATTTGTTCTCTTATGTATATATATATTTTTTCAAATAGGTATTGGTTTCAAAACGTATTAAATGCCAAATATGTCATAAAATTTGTTAAACGCTTCGCGAATTATTTTTATACAATTCGATTGCAAGTTAAAAATAAAAATGTAATCCATTTTAAGTTATCTTAATATTGCGTATGCATGCATTTATTTTCTTGAAATTACCTCATCTTAAAATTTTTTTTCTACACTATGTACTCCTTTTTTAATGTTTTATTAAAATGATTGCTATTTTAAATTAGTATTATTTCTCTTATTCAATGCTTATCAATACATTTTTCGTTATCAGATTAACAATAATAATAATAAAAAATACTTTATTGTTCACCATTAAATTTATCTTCATTGTCAGTGCTATCACGTTATATAGATAAGGCATATTTTCATACTTGGATATTTCAATAGCATTTTCATTTGTTATTTATGATGTGTAAATTATGGTGATTCGAAAATATTTTGAGTCTGTAATATTTTGTTTAATTTTGTGTTTTTCATATTTTGTAACAATATCAGGTACTGAAATTAGAAAAGGTAAGACAAACATTTACATTCATTATAATGTTTTCCCCCCTTACAGATAATAATTTGTGAATATGTTTCTTGAAATTCCAGACGAATTTCTCAAAACTAACGAAATTTGTTTATAGTAATTATTTTTCTTTTTCGTTTTCTTTTCTCCTTTTTTAGCACTTTCCAACAAAGTTGAAAAGTCCTTATGCATTGGGTTTGTCTGTCCGTCTGTCCGCGCTCAACTCCCGTAAATATACTCAGATTGCCATGAAATTTTAGGATGTTATTGACGTTTACCCCAGCACGAACCCTATTGAAAATGAAGTTTCTACCATGATTAGTTTATCTACAGGGAGAATCGAAAGTTTCCCATTACATTAAGGTCTATGGGGAAAAATCGTTTCAAAGGAATTTTAAAGTTGTTATACCCTGTCAAACATATTAAAATTTAGATGCTTTTACGAGGTGAATTAAAATATGCATTCTATAAAATATAAGGTGAAAATGTAGCTATTATTCATTTACAGGGCCACACAAAAGAATTCCATTAGATAATGGGAAAGGGGGGATTGTCTGTAACATATTTTAAATACATTAAACTGTTTCATGTATAACAAGTAAGAAAAATCATGCATTAAGCATAGATTATGAAGCACTTTCCAACACTTAATGAAATCTTTAACAAAACTTTGTTATTTAGGGAAATAATAGTGTATAGCCAAATATACCCAAATATGTATTCCAGTACATTAGAACAGCCCTGTATTTCATATGTCAGTTCATATAATGGGAAAATTTAGCTCAGCAAGAAAATACCTAGTAGCTTGAAATTTCTTTTTCAGCAATTCATACTATTAGATGGAAACATACTTGAATACTTTTGTTCAGCCCTGTAGTTTACATTATACCTTTATTACACGTCAGCATTAGGCTAAAATTTATTGTAAACTAAAACACTTTTAAAACAACTGAAATCACATTCTCATAAATTATCATTCATAGGCGTCCATGTACCGAATTCTTTGCGTGGCCCTGTATATCCCTTTATCTATATTCTGCAAACATTTCTCAGTAAATTGAATGCAGCTCAGCGTAAAAATGCATAGCTTATTTAAGATCCACGTTTAAATAATTTACGCTCATATTCAGTAACGTTGGTGAGCACTTTTGGGTAGCCCTGTATATCAACTATAACAGTTATACACACCATGTAATGCGCATATATTTAGCGAAATACAAACGCTAATATCATAATTAAAATGCATTTCATCCCTCCATCAGCCATCATCGGACACATACAGTTGGCAAAAAAAGTATTTGTACACTCTAAAATTTTTAATTTATTAATAAATAAAAACAGATATTATGTCAAAAATAGTTTTAATACAGTCTGTTTACCGTGCGTTTTAAATTACACAACAGAAAATTTCGATAAAGATGTAAAATAATTTTCTAATGGGAAAAGTTTAAAAATTTCTTGCAAAAAAAGTATTTGTACATTTCTCCATCCTGATATGTACTGTGTTTTATAGTGTTTATGGTTCAAAGGACTACTTTTACAGAAGCTGTTAATAATTTTTAAGTTCATATTATATTTGTCTGACATTTAATTTAATTTGCTCTTGAAGTAATTGAATATAGAACCTAATACTAGAGAGGCACCTCTAGATATATGAAATCCTATGATTGAGCATAATAAAAATTTAAATACGCAACAAGAATTTGTAAAAGCTATTAAATTACCATTTACAACTATTGGATGTATAGTGAGAAACTATGAATAAATTAAAAGAATCGAAATTCAATGAAAACCAGGACTTCTTAGCAAACTAACAATGAGGGAAAAAGAGAGTGTTGTTAAAAAAGCTTTAAAAATTCCTGTGCGTTCGGTTCAAAAATTTGCTGGAGACCTTGCGACATCTTCTCGCATCAGAGTAATACCTCAAACAATAAAAAATATTCTTCTCAATGCAGATTTAAAAGGAAGAACCTCAAGGGAAAATCCATTCATCAACGAAACAAATAGGCGAAAACGCATAGTATTCGCTTTCGCATACAGAAGTAAATCATTGGATTTTTGGAAAACAGTAATTTTTTCTGATGAGGAAAAATTCGGAATTTTCTTACCATCAAGCATTCGAAAAAATTGGCGTAAAAATAAAACTGTTCTAGATCCAAAACGTATACCTCAAACTATCAAGCATGTTGGGGGGAATATTATACTTTTGGGGTGTATAGCTTCTAATGGAGCAGGACATTTAAAATTTTTTGACAATGGAAGGACAGGTTTAACATACAGTGATGTGTCGCGCCATAATTTATTAAACTGTGCCAAGAAATTATGCATAGAGGAAGCTTTTAACTTTCTGCAGGATAATGACCAAAGCATACTGCTGTGATCACCAGCACATGCTTACGACAATACTCGAAGACGACTGGTAATTCCTCTAAAATCTCTAGACTTGAATCCAGTAGAAAATTTGCAGATGCTATTGGATGCAAAAATCCGAAAAAAAAAATATGTATTAGTAAAAAACAGTTTTAAAGAAGCTCTTATTGTGTCATGGAATAACATTAACCAGACCACTACAAAAAAGTTGGTGGAATCTATGTCATACCATCTAGAAGTAGTCATAAACGCTAAATGAATTCGCACAAAATATTAATTTGTATCATTTTACTAAATTTTCCTTAATTATATTACATTAAGATAGTGTACAAATACTTTTTTTGCATTATAATTTTGTATATTTGTTTATTATAATGTAAAAAATCGATTCGTTTAATTTTGTTTCTGCTTCTATAATATTATAATGCATTAAATTAATGTATTACAGTATTTTTTGCTTAAATCTTTTGTTTAATTTCATTATAATTTAAAAAAATGAAGTGTACAAATACTTTTTTTGCCAACTGTATACGGTACTTCGGAAAGAATATACTATTTGAAATCTTTTGTATGGCCCTGTAAATGCTATGTACTTCATATTATGCAAGACAGTAGCGTATAACTTATATTAAGCTTCAGTGACATATATCAGTTTTATTATATATGAAAAAGCTCAATATATTTTTAAAATGTCACACACAATTCCCCCTTTTACCATTATATCTAATGGAATTCTTTTGTGTGGACCTGTAAATGAATAATAGCTACATTTGCACCTTATATTTTATAGAATGCATATTTTAATACCTTTGACAGGGTATAACATCCTTAAAATTCCTTTGAAACGATTTTTCCCCATAGGCCGTAATGTAATAGGAAAATTTTGATTCGCCCTGCAGATAAACTAATCATGGTAGAAACTAAATTTTCGATAGGACTTGTGCTAGGGTAAACGTCAATAACATCCTAAAATTTCATGGCAATCTGAGTATATTAACGATTTTTTCCCATAGGCCGTAATGTAATGGGAAACTTTTGAATCTCTCTGTAGATAAACTAATCACGGTAGATACTTCATTTTCAGTAGGGTTCGTGCTAGTTTAAACCTCAATAACGTCCTAAAATTTCATCGCAATCCGAGTATATTAACGATTTTTCCCCATAGGCCGTAATGTAATGGGAAACTTTTGATTCGCCCTGTAGATAAACTAATCATGGTAGAAACTTCATTTTCAATAGGACTTGTGCCAGGGTAAACGTCAATAACGTCCTAAAATTTCATGGCAATCTGAGTATATTAGCGATTTTTCCCCATAGGCCGTAATGTAATGTGAAATATTTGATTCTCTCTGTAGATAAACTAATCATGGTAGATACTTCATTTTCAATAGGGTTCGTGCTAGGGTAAACCTCAATAACGTATAAAAATTTCATAGCAATCCGAGTATATTTAAGGGAGTTAGAGCGCGGCCAGACGGCCAGACGGACAGACGGACAGACAAACCGAATGCATAACCGAATGCAAACCGAATGCATAAGCACTTTTCAACTTTGTTGGAAAGTGCTAATAAAAACGATGTATGTCAATGAGGTTTAGTTTAAATTATACAATACTGCCTTCCCTAATGTAAAGTACATAGTATTTACAGGGACACACAAAAGATTTCAAATAGTACATTCTTTCCGAAGTACTGTATATGTATCCGATGATAGTTGATGGATGGATGAAATGCATTTTAATTATGATATACGCGTATTTAGTTTCACTAAATTTTTGCATATTATATTGTTGTATAATTGCTATAGTTAATATACAGGGCTACCCAAAAGAGCTCGCCAACGTTACTGAATATGAGCATAAATTACTCAAAGGTTATTCTTAAATAAATTATGCATTTTTATGCTGAACTGCATTAAATTTACTAAGAAATGTTTGCAGAATATAGATAAAAGGATATACAGGGCCACGCAAAGAATTTTGTACAGGGACACCTATGAATGATAATTTATAGCAATGTGATTTCAGTTGTTTTAGGAGTGATTTACTTTAAAATGAATTTTAGCTTCTTACTGATGTGTAATAAAGATATCAGGCAAACTACAAGGCTGAAAAATGTATTCAAGTATGTTTACATCTATTAGTGCGTATAAATTTACTGAAAGAGAAATTTCAAGCTATAGGCATTTTTTGCTAAACTAAATTTTCCCATTATATAATATGTATATTAGCCGACAGATCAAATACAGGGTTTTTCAATTGTACTGGAATACATATTTGGCTATATTTGGCTTTATATCCTTATTTCCCTAAATAACGAAGTTTTGTTAAAGATTGCATGAAACGTTGGAAAGTGCTTCATAATCTATGCTTAATGCATGATTTTTCTTACTTGTTTTAACCCATTCATGTCTGATGTAATGAAAAATAATGCATAACATTTCATCGAGTGTTATTTTGCCTGAACAATAACTTTGTTACTTCTTAAGAATAGAAACCGCAATATATTATGTCTTTCCTGTTATGACTTCATTAATGTTTTCACATTAAATAATAATGATAATAAATGTTTACTTAACCCTTTCGGGTCTGGTGTAATATTAATAGTACATGTCATTTAATGGAATATTATTTTGTTTTAAGAACTGCTGTTGCTACACTGTAAAAAAAATCTGCAAAGGTACTAAACTTTTTCTTGGAAACTGGGATTCCAAGAACTTTTTCTGTAAAGGTAACAGCAAAAATTCAAGTTTCAGAATCGATTACAAAAAATTTTCCTGTTATCGTTACATTAAAAGTTCTTGGAATCCCAGTTTCCTAGAAAATGTTTAGTACCTTCACAGATTTTTTTTACAGTGTACTACTTATATATAGTAACGTTAGTATGGGTCTCTCCATTAACGTAACTGACTTCATGAACGTTTAGGGATTTAATAACAATAAAAATTATTATTATTTTCTTCATTCTCTTTGCGCTCTTTGAGATTAATTTAATTTAAACATACATTTCACTCTTTAAACTTACAATAAATGTTACTTTCCTGAAAAAAAAATCATATGTAATAAAGGGCAAAAAATATTGGAATTTGTAATAAGTGTTAAATCTTACTGTAATACAATATTTTCTAAACATCTCCAAAAATCCTTCCTTAACCTGTTATCATACGAATATGAATTGAAATTTACGCGGGAAAAAAAATCACTTAGAAATATTAAAATTTGGACGAAATATTTGAAAAGAACGCCCCCATAGACTTTACATTATCATCCAGGTCTTTTTCTGTGCCTTGTGTGGATCCTTAATTTAAAAAAGATAGAAAGGTTCAATAAGTTTATTTGAAATATTTATATATATATAAATATTTAACAATATGTAAACAAATTTTATTTTACACATACTTATTCAGACAGACATATTTTATAAACCTAAACATCCATAATCTAAATAAAGATTCGTTTTATTTTAATCAAAATACATCCAGACTCAAAACTGTTATATAAACATCTAATTTACAACTTTATTTACTTTTACAAACATTAAACGGACTTTGCTTTCTGATTACAAGAATGGTTCAATTTTAGGTTTGTTATCACTATAAAGAAGAGAAAATAAAATATTCTTGTTTAATCTTTTCCAATGGGAAATTGTTTATTTAGTTAATAGAGATGGGATGTAGAGCTATAATAAAAGATATTTTCTTTTTCTTAGTTTGCTGTACAAGATTTACAAATATGATTTTCTTAATTCATTTTTGATAGAGCTTATATATTTTTGATATAGTTTTAAAGATTGCCTTTTAGTGGTTGTGTAGCTAAAGAATAAATAAGTTAAGTAAATAAACAATTTTTTTCTTCAAACAAACAAAGAAAAATAAATAGTCATAGTAATTGAAAATAAATGCTCTATGTTGTGTTTGAGCTGACGCTTTGGTCAGGGTATCAAAGAAAATATAATGTTATGTTTATTTGAAAGTGGAAAAAAAGGACTTTTTATTTGCCTCTACCCACAATTAGGCCAAAGTGATCGTGATAATGATAGCACATCACGGAGAATGGGGGCCTGCAAACGACCCTAATTACTCTCTTCATTATTTCATTTAAAATAATAAAAATATTCTTTATCCAATGATGAAGAAAAATCAAGTATAAAGTTATAAAAATATAAAATTAAAAAGGTAAAAAGTTACCTGTTGAATCCTTGGCTTTTGATGACAAATAAATCCAGACAATAGGCACAAGAAATTAATATACGAACAATTTTCGAAGAAAAAAAAAATATATTTTATTTCATGAAGAACTTGTTGCTTTTTTCATGAATAAATATTTCTTCACAAATTTATATTTTTGGTGACTCGTACATATTAATTTCTCACTTGATAAACAACCATTTCATAACATATGTTAATCACAACTATTGCTATCTCCAAGCAATAAAAATTCTTTTCATAACATATTCTAGATATCTCAACAACATGTAATTAAACAATTTTCTTCATGACATAAAAGGAGAATAAATTATTATTTCTTTTTGAAAAAGAACACCTCTCATAATATGAACTTTCAAAACAAAATACATCATACTTCATATTGTATAGATACATGCCAATATTTTCTTTATAACGCCCCGTAAATATTAAGAAAAAAATTATATATATATTGGGCCAGATAATGAAGTAAAAAGGACTTATGCAAATAAAATTTCTTCACCTGACGAAAGAAAAATCTTCACCAAGACGTCATGTAAACTATAATATTATTTCTTGAAAACAAAACAGTTCTTCACCTCTGCCTACTTCTCAGAGGATGGAGAATAAAAAGATTATCGAAGAATTGGGCACATTAGATTTGTAGAAGAAAACTCGTTGATGAAGAGATGATGAGAAAATGAATGAATATTTATAAAATACGTGACGACATTTTTACAACACTTGTGAAGATAACACGAGAGCATAAACTGAAGACGTATAATGAGACCTTATATAATTTCCGTAATCCAAGAAGAGAATGCACAAACAAAACAATTTTCGGGATGCTATTGCAGTAAGAAGTGTCTTGCTACTAGCCGCCTTGAAAACTCAACATCATTTCCAAAAAGAGAAGGCACAAACGAATACATTCAGGAATGCATTAAACCACTTCATTGCTCCTCGCAGCACAGAGGGACTTGGCTTAACAGAAATCAACATCACTTTCCTAGATGAATTTTGAGGGCAGCACTTTTTCTTTGCCGCACTTAAAAAAAATCAGCATCGTAATAATCTCAACATAACAAAAAAAAAAACCGTTCCATCCTTCGTTAACGGGGGAGCACCTCTGCCCCGAACTTTCACTCATGCGACTGCATCCATCACAGCAGGTGTCTATCGGCGCAACTGACGCAGGTGGCCGCGAGCCCAGGGGAAAAGGAGAAAGGGTTATTGTAAATGCAAAATACGCCAATTTGGCAGTTAGCAACAGAGGGGGTGAGGAAAAACTAAGCCAAATTACAATATACAGTATGAAAAGATATGTAACTAATAAGAATAAAATTGATAACCATCTTAAGAGGGGAGGCCAAAGCCGGTGGCCATGTACATAACGGCTTGAAATACGTCACCTGTGAAATTTAATTTGATAGGCTAGGGGTGTGTCCGAATAAACGGAAGTTCCACCCAAAAGAACTAGCGAGAAAGTTCTCGAAATTTCTTTTAAAAAAAAAGAAGAAATAACTTACGCAATATAAAAATTTCTCATGATTTCAATAATAATTTAAACACAACTAATTAAACATTAAAGATTTCTTTAATGAAACACTAACTTATTTACCATCTAATCTTAATTGGTTGTGCTTATGATGGATAATTATATACACGAAGGATATAGGCCCTAGGAGGGGGTGCCCTCCGTGAAAGTCTGTATAAATGAGCCTTATCTGCATTTACTGAAGAAAATCGCACGTTCGAAGAAACCACGGAAAACTCCGAACGATAAGGCCTACGGGCACAATTATGTTTAAACCCAGCATCATCCTTCTACCAGTTTCGGTGTCAGAACCACACGGTCACTGGTGGGCCAGTTTCAAATCTTGACGAATACAATCTACACTGTTTAAAAAAAAAAAAAAAAAAAAAAAAAAAAAAAAAAAAAAAAAAAAAAAAATCTGTAATCCTATAGATATAATGTTGCCGAAATCTGTGTGCTTACTAACATATTTTCTTTGCACTGTACAAGAATAAAAATTAAGCTACAGAAATATGTAAATTTACAAACGAAAACTACTAAAATTACAGTTTTCTTACTAAAATTTTATCTGTACCTTGGATTGCAGTTATATAAAAAATTCTAGGAATCCCAGTTTTCTAAAAAAGTTTTAGTAACTTTACAGATTTTTTTGATTTTCAGTGTAAATCTGTATCAGTACAAAAAACCCTGAACGGGTTAAAAGCTTGTGACGCAGAACTTTATCTTATATATCTAAGAATTTTAAATTTGGGACTTAAAACTAATGTTATCAAAATTTATGTGACACTATGCTATTAATTAATATATACATATATTAAAATTTATTCATTAAGGTTTTATCAATTACATCTTTCATAAATTCAAAATATGAATCTTAAAAGATATGATATCAAAATTTAAGTGACACCTTGACGAGGCTTTAAACAATGTTTTAAAATTCCATTTATTTATTTATTGTCTAAATACATTTTCATATCTAAACAATACTTTTCATTTTCCAATACACTGTTAAATACATCACTTTCACTGAATATATATAATGCACTGAAATGTATTTATTTGAATAAATAGATTTATCTTTTGGGCTACGCTATACAAAACCAAAAATAACATTTGAATAAATATTTTTATCGCGTCATTGTATCCAAAGTAAGTTAAATAGATGCAAATAGATACAATGACGCAAAAAATATGTATTCAAATGTTATTTTTGATTTTGGATGATTTTGTCACAAGCTTTTAACCCGTTCAGGGTTTTTGTACTGATATCAGTGTTTTTTTTAGGTTAATAATAAAAGGATAAAAACAAAAAATTAAAGACTAATGCAAAGAATTCATATTCATGATTTCTGATCACCTTTAATTACCCCTCCCCCACGCACTTAAAAAAAGATATTTCATATTTTATTATTAATATATGCTGTGCTACTTGATTTCGTTAAAAACAACTCTGTAGTAAAGTACGTCAGTATAAGATAAGAAAGTAATGTACATTCAGCACTGTATTTCTAAGAAAGGATTTCATAATCTATGCTGTATGTATCATTTCTCATTCTAGTTAACTATGTTTATTCTTTACACATGATGATACATATACTGCAGATGGATTAAAATGATCAGGAATACAATATTCAGAATGTGCTGGAAAGTATTTCATAATCTATGCTGCGTGCATGATTCTTGTTAATTATGTTTCAACCTTTGTATAGGTTGGTAATATTGCAGATTGATTAAGACTATATCGGTTACAATATTCAGAATATGCTGGAAAGTGTTTCATAATCTATGTTGCACACAGGTTTTTCTTTCTTGTTAATTATGATTTGTTCTTTATATAGAGTGGTAAAATTACTGCAAATGGATTAAAATGATAGGCTTAGAATAAGGAAAATGTGTTGGAAAGTGTTTCATAATCTATACTATATGTGTAACTTTTCATTCTTGTTAGTTTATTTATGTTTTGCTGTTTGCACAAAACATATATAAACTAACAGGGGGGGGGGGAGAGATTTGGATGGGAAGATTACTGTACAAAGATGAAACTGATAGGTTTAAAGCATTCAGAATAAAATGGAAAGTATATAAACATGTTAAAGGAAAATTTTTTACTCTCGTTAATTATGCTTAGTTTTTTGTTACACAGAATGGTAAAATTATTGTACATGAATGACAATAAGTTTACAATATTCAGAATGAGTTATGTTTTGTGGGGTCATCAAGGCTTCTTGTTAGTTATGCAAGGGGGGGGGGGTTGTATCGGGTTTAAGATTTTATTAAAATTTCCATGCTCTAGTCTGTACGTATTTACATAATTTTTTTTTTCTAAAAATCTTGATTTGGTTAGATAATTGTTTTTTTTTTCGGGTTTGAATCTCGATTCAGTTTGACTTGAATTGGAATTTTCAGGTTCTTGCCGAGTTGCATTTCAAGTACTAGTTTTCAATTCTGGTCAGTGGATGGGGACGGAAATTATTTTGTCTTTCTTGAACAGATTTTTATTTCCTAATTTTTTTTATTTTACCTTTTTTTGGGGGGGGGATTGGATTGGGTTTCAGGTCAGTCTGATCGGGTTTGAGATAGACTTCTATTGGAATTTCCGTGATCTGGCCAATACATATCGACATAAATTGTTCTTTTTTTTCTAAAATCTTGATTTGATTAAATATTTTTTTTGGGGGGGGGATTGAATCTGGTTTCGGATTGACTTCAAATGGAATTTTCAGGTTCTTGTTGAGTTGCATTTCTAGTATATTATTTTGTCGCAGATAAATTGGGTTACAATTGGAATTTTTTTTTTTTTTTTTTTTTTTGGGGGGGGGGTAGTGTTTGAACTGGGTTTAGGATAGATTTCAATTGAAATTCTTGTCAGTGTATGTGGACAGAAATTATTTGATCTTTCTTGGACAGACTTGTGTTTCCATTGTTTTTTCCTTTTCGGGTTTGGATTAGGTTTCATGTTAACTTTCAGATTCTTGTCAGTGTGTATCGGCAGAAATAATTTTCTCTTTTTCGGATTAGGTTAAGGTTCGATTGAAATTTTTTTCAGGTTTAATCAGGTTCAATTCAAATGGAATTTTCAAGCTCTGGTCAGGTTGCGCTTTAATGGAAAATATTTTGTCCTGTATAAGTATAGATACCAGGCTCCGGTTATATGGAATTTCCTTTTTCAGGTTCAGATTAGGTTTAAGATAGACTAATTGGAATTTCCAGATTTCTGATCACGCATATCTATGGAAATTAAGTTTTCTTTCCCAAATCGAGATATGGTTGGATAATTTTTTTTTTTTTTTTTGGGGGGGGGGGGGGTTGAATCTGGTTTCGGTTTGATTTCAAATGTAATTTTCAGGTTCTTGTTCAGTTGCATTTCAATGTATTTTATTTTGCAGCAGATAGATTGAGTTACTCTTGGAGGGATTTTTTTTCTTTCTGGTTTTGGATTGTATAGGATAGATTTCAATAGGAATTTTTCGATTCTGGTCAATGTATGTCAATGGAAATTATTTTGTCTTTCTTGGACAAATTTATCTTTCGATTAAATTTTTGTTGGTTTAGAATGGGTTTCAGGATAACTCTTAGATTCTTGTTGGCAGACTTGTATAAAACCAAAAACTCTCTGCAAATTAATTTAATGTTGGGTGTAATTCGCATTTTTTGCGCAATTCATTGTCATCATTCGTGTTTTTTATGCGATTTATGAATGTAATTTGCATTTTTGAGCAATTTATGGACATAATTCGCAATTTTTATGCGATTAATGAATGTAATTTACATTTTACATGATTTATGGACGTAATTTGCTATTTTTATGCAATTCCTAGACATAATTTGCGTTTTTTCAGATTTTAGTTGACGAAATTTGTGTTTTTTAATCAATTTACTGACGTTATTTATGTTTTTATAGGATTTATGAATGTAATTTGCTTTTTTTACCAATTCTTGGACGTAATTTGCATTTTTTGTAATTTATGAACTTTATTAGTGTTTTTTTGCACGATTCATGGAAGTGATTTGCATTTTTTGAGTGATTTATGAATGTAATTCACGTTTTTATGCGTTTCTTGGACGTAATTTGTTTTTTTGAGCGATTCATGAATGTAATTCGCGTTTTTTATGCAATTCATGAATGCAAAACACTATTTGCTATTTTTATGCGATTTATAGACGTAATTTGCGTTTCAGCTTTCTGCTGCCAAAATTCGTGTTTTTTGAGCGATTTATGAACATAATTCCCGTTTTACTACACGATTCATAGACATAATTTGTGTTTCTCATACAATTTCTGAACGTAATTCTCACTTTTTTAAACAATTCATGGACGTAATTCACGTTTTGAGCGATTTGTGGACCCAATTCATAGGCATAATTTGTGTTTTTCATACAATTTCTGAACGCAATTCTCACTTTTTTAAACAATTCATGGACGTAATTCACGTTTTGGGCAATTTGTGGACACAATTTACGTTTTTTATCCAATTCACTTTTTTTGAGCGATTCATGGACATAATTCGAGATTTTTATGCGATTAATGAATGTAATTTACATTTTACATGATTTATGGATGTAATTTGCTATACTTATGCGATTCATAGACATAATTTGCATCTTTTGAGCTTTCTATCGACGAAATTTGTGTTTTTTGATCGATTTATTGACGTTATTTGTGTTTTTATAGGATTTATGAATGTAATTCGCTTTTTTTACCAATTCTTGGACGTAATTCGCATTTTTTGCAATTTATGAACGTTATTCGTGTTTTATTTTGCACAATTCATGGAAGTGATTCGCATTTTTTGAGTGATTTATGAACGTAATTCACGTTTTTTTTGCAATTCATGGATGTAATTTGCGTTTTTTGAGCGATTCATGAACATAATTCACATTTTTTATGCAATTCATGAATGCAATTCGGTATTTTTATGCGTTTTATAGAGGTAATTTCCGTTTCAGATTTCTGCCGCCAAAATTCGTGTTTTTTGAGCGATTTATGAACATAATTCATGCTTTACTACACGATTCATAGACGTAATTTGCGTTTTTCATACGATTTAAGAATATAATTCTCGCTTTCTTACATGATTCATGAACGTAATTCACATTTTAACCAATTTGTGGACGTAATTCCCATTTTTTATGCAATTTGCTTTTTTTTAGCGATTCATGGATGTAGTTCACATTTTTTATGCGATTCATGCATGTAATTCACATTTTTTATATGATTCATGCATGGAATTCGTATTTTTTATGCGATTCATGGATTGAATTAATGTTTTTATTGCGGTCTTTGGACGAAATTCACGTTTTTCGCATGGTATTTTGTCGAAATGTTGGGTTTTTTTACATGATTCTTTTTTGAGATACACTTTTTTTTTACGCAATTCTTTGTCGAAATAAATAAATAAAAATTGTTTCTTCATAAAATTTTTTGCACATGGCGTGCGTCTATATTATGCAACTCTGCTTGTCAGTGTGTATTGTCAGAATTTTTTTTTTTTTTTTTTTTTTTTCAGATCGAATTAAGGTTTGATAGAATATTTCTTAGGGTTTGGATGAGGTTCAACTCAAATTAAGGTTTGCTAACCCATAGACTAATTGGAATTTCCAGATTTCTGACCACGCGTATCTATGGAAATTAAGTTTTTTTTCCTAAATCGAGATATGGTTGGATTTTTTTTTTTTTTTTTTGGGGGGGGGGGGGAGGGTTGAATCTGATTTCGGTTTGATTCCAAATGAAATTTTCAGGTTCTTGTTCAGTTGCATTTCAATGTATTTTATTTTGCAGCAGATAGTTTGAGTTACTCTTGGAGGGATTTTTTTCTTTCTGGTTTTGGAGTGTATAGGATAGATTTCAATAGGAATTTTTCGATTCTGATCAATGTATGTCAATGGAAATTATTTTGTCTTTCTTGGACAAATTTATCTTTCCATTAAATTTTTCTTGGTTTAGAATGGGTTTTAGGATAACTTGTAGGTTCTTGTTGGCAGACTTGTATAAAACCAAAAACTTTCTGAAAATTAATTTAATGTTGGGTGTAATTCGCATTTTTTGCGCAATTCATGGCCATCATTCGTGTTTTTTATGCGATTTATGAATGTAATTTGCACTTTTGAGCAATTTATGGACATAATTCGCAATTTTTATGCGATTAATGAATGTAATTTACATTTTACATGATTTATGGACGTAATTTGCTATTTTTATGCAATTGACAGACATAATTTATGTTTTTTCAGCTTTCTGTCGACGAAATTTGTGTTTTTTGATAAATTTATTGATGTTATTTGTGTTTTTATAGGATTTATGAATGTAATTCGCTTTTTTTTACACAACTCTTGGACGTAATT
Organism: Maratus speculifer; assembly: GCA_964019185.1. Classification (NCBI taxonomy): domain Eukaryota; kingdom Metazoa; phylum Arthropoda; class Arachnida; order Araneae; family Salticidae; genus Maratus; species Maratus speculifer. Next base: position 458,359,479 of record OZ025290.1, on the reverse strand, counting down.
CGCATTTTTTGCAATTTATGAATGTTATTCGTGTTTTTTTGCACGATTCATGGAAGTGATTCGCATTTTTTGAGTGATTTATGAACATAATTCACATTTTTATGCAATTCATGGACGTAATTTGCATTTTTTGAGCGATTCATGAATGTAATTTGCGTTTTTTATGCAAATCATGAATGCAAAACGCTATTCCCTATTTTTATGCGATTTATAGACGTAATTTGCATTTTAGCTTTCTGCTGCCAAACTTCGTATTTTTTGAGCGATTTATGAATTTAATTCCCGTTTTACTACACAATTCATAGACGTAATTTGCATTTTTCATACAATTTATGAACATAATTCTCACTTTTTTAGACAATTCATGGATGTAATTCACGTTTTGTGCGATTTGTGGATGTAATTCGCATTTTTTGAGCGATTCATGGACATAATTCGTGATTTTTATGTGATTAATGAATGTAATTTACATTTTACATGATTTATGGACATAATTTGCTATATTTATGCGATTCGTTGACATAATTTGCATTTTTTGAGCTTTTTGTCGACGAAATTAGCGTTTTTTGATCGATTTATTGATGTTATTTGTGTTTTTATAGGATTTATGAATGTAATTTGCTTTTTTTTACCAATTCTTGGACGTAATTCGCATTTTTTGTAATTTATGAACGTTCTTAGTGTTTTTTTGCACGATTCATGGAAGTGATTCGCATTTTTTGAGTGATTTATGAATGTAATTTACGTTTTTATGCGTTTCATGGACGTAATTTGTGTTTTTTGAGCGATTCATGAATGTAATTTGCGTTTTTTATGCAATTCATGAATGCAAAACAGTATTTGCTATTTTTATGCGATTTATAGACGTAATTTGCGTTTCAGCTTTCTGCTGCCAAAATTCGTGTTTTTTGAGTGATTTATGAACATAATTCCCATTTTACTACACGATTCATAGGCATAATTTGTGTTTTTCATACAATTTCTGAACTTAATTCTGACTTTTTTAAACAATTCATGGACGTAATTCACGTTTTGAGCGATTTGTAGACCCAATTTGCGTTTTTTATGCGATTCATGGACATAATTCGCGATTTTTATGCGATTAATGAATGTAATTTACATTTTACATGATTTATGGTTGTAATTTGCTATATTTATGCGATTCGTAGACATAATTTTCATTTTTTGAGCTTTCTGTCGACAAAATTTGCATTCTTTGATCGATTTATTGACGTTATTTGTGTTTTTATAGGATTTATGAATGTAGTTCGCTTTTTTTTACCAATTGCTGGACCTAATTCGCATTTTTTGTATTTTATGAATGTTATTAGTATTTTTTTGCACGATTCATGGAAGTGATTTGCATTTTTTGAGTGATTTATGAACGTAATTTGCGTTTCAGCTTTCTGCTGCCAAAATGCGTGTTTTTTGAGCGATTTATGAACATAATTCCCGTTTTACTACACGATTCATAGAGATAATTTGTGTTTTTCATACAATTTCTGAACGTAATTCTCACTTTTTTAAACAATTCATGGACGTAATTCACGTTTTGAGCGGTTTGTGGATAGCAAAGGTTAGAAAAAAGGTTAGAAAGGTTAGAAAAAACCCGGTTTAAACCCGGGAATAAACCGGGTTTATAGGAATAAACCTGGAAAAAACCCGGGATTTTTTGGAATAATTCGGTTTTTTGGGAATAAACCTGGGAATAAACCTGGTCTATTGGAAATAAACCCGGGAATAAACCGACTTTTTGCCTATTCCGCACTTGCCGACTATTTGTGGACCCAATTCATGTTTTTTATGCAATTCGCTTTTTTTGAGCGATTCATGGACATAATTCGCGATTTTTATGCGATTAATGAATGTAATTTACATTTTACATGATTTATGGACGTAATTTGCTATACTTATGCGATTCATAGACATAATTTGCATCTTTTGAGCTTTCTATCGACGAAATTTGCGTTTTTTGATCGATTTATTGACGTTATTTGTGTTTTTATAGGATTTATGAATGTAATTCGCTTTTTTTTTACCAATTCTTGGACGTAATTCGCATTTTTTGCAATTTCTGAACGTTATTCGTGTTTTTTTGCACAATTCATGGAAGTGATTCGCATTTTTTGAGAGATTTATGAACGTAATTCACGTTTTTATGAAATTCAAGAATGTAATTTGCGTTTTTTGAGCGATTCATGAACGTAATTCACATTTTTTATGCAATTCATGAATGCAAGTCGCTATTTTTATGCGTTTTATAGAGGTAATTTCCGTTTCAGCTTTCTGCCACCAAAATTCGTGTTTTTTGAGCGATTTATGAACATAATTCATGTTTTACTACACGATTCACAGACGTAATTTGCATTTTTCATACAATTTACGAATATAATTCTCGCTTTTTTACATGATTCATGGACGTAATTCACATTTTATGCAATTTGTGGACATAATTCCCATTTTTTATGCAATTTGCTTTTTTTTTTAGCGATTCATGGATGTAGTTCACATTTTTTATGAGATTTATGCATGTAATTCACATTTTTTATGCGATTCATGCATGGAATTCGTATTTTTTATGCGATTCATGGATTGAATTAACGTTTTTTTTTTTTTTTGCGGTCTTTGGACGAAATTCACGTTTTTCACGTGGTATTTTCTCGAAATGTTGGGGTTCTTTACACGATTCTTTGTTGAGATACACTTTTCTTTTACGCAATTCTTTGTCGAAATAAATAAATAAAAATTGTTTCTTCATAAAATTTTCTGCACATGGCGTGCATCTATATTATACAACTATGCTTGTCAGTGTGTATTGTCAGAATTTTTTTTTTTTTTTTCAGATCGAATTAAGGTTTGATAGAATATTTCTTAGGGTTTGGATGAGGTTCAACTCAAATAGAATTTAAACAATTACATTTTAGAAATGACAAAACTAAAAAATGTAATTATTTATCGCCCATTATTAGCTGTTAGTATTTTAAAATATTTATTTGTTAGTGTGTTAGTAACTTTACATTATTTGAATTAAAAATTTATTATTTCTTGTATTAAATTTAATCTTAAACATGTTTTCTTCTTAGGTATGTTATGCAATTTATTTAAATAATGGATTCAAAGTTATTTGAGGATTTTGTGTTCATCAGTAGAAACAAGGCCTTTTATATATATATATATATATATATATATATATATATATATATAAAACGTTAATTATCAAACATTTTTGTAAAAGAATGTTAGAAAGAAATACTTCAATTTCGAGACAATGAATATGAAATTAAAACATCTATAAAAAAAAGGGGTAAATTTATATTTTATGAAACTCATTATTAAAGCATAGAAGTATAAGTTATTTCTTTTTAAACCAATGTTATCGTTAATATTTGGTTAAGAATTATTTGCTTAACCAACTTTAAGTGCTTGTAAATTCTAACATTATAAAAATATATTAAGATTTTCCATTTTAGATGTCCAATTTATAAATGCAGTTTATTAATAACGCTATGTTCTAAGCTGTAAAGCTAATGCTTTTATATTTTGATTATTGATTTCTATAACGTAATATTAACTATTACAATACTTTTGTATTCGGTTTGTGATCTGAGACAAAATTTTTCACGCTTGGATTTAAATCATCAGACTCTGAGGAAGAAAAAAAGAAAAAAAAAATTATATTTTGGACAGAATCTAATGCAGACTACAATGATACGCTGTAGTACCTCCGTGGCAACTGCTAAATAACATTTTAAAATATAAACATGAAATTTCGAAATTATTAATGAAATAATAGGATGCATGAAACATGTTAAAGCTACAGTCACTAATGGATAATGAGAGCTGGGTGCATGTCAAATTACTGGATGCAGCAAACTTATGCAATGGTCTCTAAAACACATGAAATTTCTCAAAGCCGCAGTCAATAAAAAATGTATGAGCACTATGCCCATATGAAAACAAACAACAAAAATTAATAGATGCAGCAAACTATGCGGTAACATGCAGATTCCCAATATCTGGAAGAAATGAGTGATACCTGAACTAAAAAAATCCAGTGACAATATTGTGAAACAAATACATTAAAACAATAACGTTTATATTAGAAAAAAAGGGCCTAAAACTCTCACTCGCTAAAATAAAACTCGTTAAAGCAGTCCAACTACTGCATGTATAGCACTTAGAGCACATGAAAACAAAACAAAAACAAAACACTCAGGCTGCAGCAAAATTGCTGTGCAACAATCCGTAAAATACACAAAATTAATTAAAAATGCAATCACTAATGCATGTTGTAGAAGCACTGTGTGTACATGAAGAAAAAAACAATGAGTGCAACTAATTTGTTTTTAAATCTCTGAAATCTTTATAGCCACAGTCACTAATGCATGTAAGAACAAATTAACTTCATTACTTTCTTTTGAATTAACAAAATACTGCTGTAATTTGTTGATAAATACTAGTTTGTTCACAATTTCCAATAATAAGTGCACTTACTTATTTTAAAAATTGTTTAAAACCTGGATTTACTGGCCATTAAGCTAAGCTAAAAAGGCAGTTTCAAAATGAAAATTAATAGCGACAAAAATGCATAAGAAAAAGTAATAAATGCCTTTTGAATAACATATTCAAGCAATTTTAACCTAAAAATTAACATCCTGGGTTATTAATCACAGAAATTAATAAATGAAATAAAAAAGCACAATTTTTACAACACTTAAAACTTAGTATTGTTAATTAATTCATATAATAAGGACATCTATAAACTTAAAAACAATCTATTTTGAGAATTTTAGAATTCACAAGCACTTGGTTAAATTGTTGGTCAATTATAAATGTAGTTTGTTTACCAAAATTTAGCAATAGTTTATGTTGGTTTGAAATCAAATCAACATGGTCTAATGTATACATCACTTATACTTTTTAAATAATACTTTAATAATGAGTGTCAAAAAATATTTATTTACTTTTAATTTTCATTATAGATGGTTTAGCTTCACGTTCGTCTCCTGGAATTGAATATTTCATGCCAACATACAGCACGAATCAACTTGTTTTGATTCGTGTACTTTGATTCACCATATTATTTTATCCAAAAAAGTGGGGACTTGTTTCTCCAAATAACACAATACCTATATTTACAGTAAACTTTAAAACCATTATCGCGCAAATTACACAACATACATGCTAAAAACAACAACAAGTGCCAAGTACAAAGCTTACCACCAGCGAATTCGATTACGATTCAAAACAAAACTATCTAAACGCGTATGAATACATGGAAATCTGAAACAAATTATTAAAAATAATTTTTGTTTGTAAACTTTAAAAAAAAAATCATATGTCGAAAGTATATTGAATATGTATAATTAAAAAATATTTTCCTATTTTAAAAAAGGATTCAAAATATTTTTTCCACAAAATGCAAAAATATGTAATCTAAGAAACGTAATATTTTCTGCTTTACGAAAAATAAAGGCAAAATAAATAGAAATTTGATTTAGTATATATTTATTGAATGTTTTAAAGCACATGATAAGATGTTTTTGTAGTTTAAAAAACATTTATTGCTTCGATGCGGGTGTTTTAACTGTGACCATAACTACATTTGCCTTTTCGCAGTGTCTTTGTCTGCTAACCCATAGAATAACATGTAATCCGCGAGCTAATATAGTCCAATTTTCCAAGACCAATATATAACAAAGAAGAGATTTCCTAGAAACAAGGCAAGTCTTATTCCCTCTATCTGAAAGAGATTCATATTATATATAAGTTTTAATAAAATCTCCCAGCCCGTTTTCTAGATCTCATTATCAGGAACAGACACCATCGATTTCGGTTTAAAAATGGTTATCGAGATCAAAAAATACACGGCACGTAGAAATGTAAAAATTATAGGATAGGATTAGACTGGGAATATAAGACTATATTAAAAAAAATGGACCATTCTGACCAATATTTTCTGAGTTATTAGAAGGCGGCTTTTCCGATTTCCTTTGATGTTGAGTTAGCTGTATATATGAAGTTCCGCATCTACCCTTATGACGATGGTAAGTTTTGACGATGGTAGGTTTAAAGCTGTGTCACTTGAAGGCTGCCGTCTTCTATGATTTGTTACATGAATTTTTGCCGTTGCCGGTACATAAAAAGTTCTAGAAATCTCAGATTCCAAGAGAACTTTTAGCAACATTACAGATTTTTTTGATTTTCAGTGTAAATCTGTATCTGTTACATGAATTTTTGCCGTTGCCATTACATAAAAAGTTCTAGAAATCTCAGATTCCAAGAAAACTTTTATCAACTTTACAGACTTTTTTGATTTTCAGTGCAAATCTGTGTCTCTCACATAAATTTTTGCCGTTGCCGTTACATAAAAAGTTCTAGAAATCTCAGATTCCAAGAAAACTTTTAGCAACTCTAGAGATTTTTTTGATTTTCAGTGTAAATCTGTATCTCTTATGAATTTTTGCCGTTGCCATTACATAAAAAGTTCTAGAAATCTCAGTTTCCAAGAAAAACTTTTAGCAACTTTACAGATTTTTATTATTTTCAGTGTAAATCTGTATTTGTTACATGAATTTTTGTCATTGCCGTTAGATAAAAAGTTTTAGAAATCTCAGATTCCAAGAAAACTTTTAGCAACTTTACAGATTTTTTTTATACAGTGAAAAGTTTGATTTTGTTCAATTTGGCTGTATCCTCCTGAATTACTGATTTATCGAAATTATCTCAGCATAGGATATTTTTCAATATATAATTTTTAAGAAATTTTAGGTTATGTAAATTATTTTTAAAAAATTCAAAAGATCACTACGTGAAAGAAATAATTTATATATTTTAATCAAGTCGTATTTTAATAACTGACATTAAACAATAAAATATAAAAAAAGTGTATTGCTAAAACAAAGATAAAATATTGTGTGTACTTTAATCATACAATGTGTTTTGTTTACATATAGCAACAGTAATAATAACTTTAAAAACCATACATAATTACATTAAAAATGTTCTTAAAGTAGAAAAATTATTGAAAGTTATAATCTCATTATTAATTAAAGATTTCTTACAATTTATAAAAATGTTATCACCTCTCTTCTGTATGAAAATTTACAGATAAAAAACAAGTTGGAAATTGCACGTGAATCCTAGCAAATGAGGTGCGTTCGTACGATAACGAAGTATTAAAATATTCAGATCTTGCTAATATAGTAGAGCGTATTTTGGATACAGTATAGTGGTCGAAATCTTTGTGTTCCTATAAATATGCAGGGAGTAATTTTTATTATTCTTCATTAACTTATATCTTATTTATAAAATATGAAGTAGTTTAATATAATTAAAGCACGCCCCAAACAATGTTTCCACGTATAACATTATTCAGTGGAATACATATGTGTGGCCCTGTAATTTAATAATAAATATTCTTAACATCCCAAATTGTACAAAATGTATATTTTAGTACATACTTCATAGATTCATGTCAAATCTATTATGTTAAAATGAGTGTTATGTTAAAATGCATTTGAAACTTTTTTTGCCATTGATCGTAATGTAACGGAATACTTTTGATTGTCCTGTAATTGATCTATGCATCCGGTTTTCATAACATTTGAAATGACTCCACAAAATTATGTAATAATTATACGTTTTAAATTTCAAACGATTAAAATGCATTTGAAACTTTTACCCCATTGACCGTAATGCAACGGAATACTTTTGATTGTCCCTGTAATTGATCTATGCATCCGATTTTCATAACATTTGAAATGACTCGACAACATTATGTAATAAATATACGTTTTAAATTTCAAATGATTAAAATGCATTTGAAACTTTTTTCCCATTTGACCATAATGTAACGGAATGCTTTTGATTGTCCCTGTAATTGATCTATCCATCCGATTTTCATAAAATTTGAAATGACTCGACAAAATTATGTAATAATTATGCATTTTAAATTTCAAACGATTCGGTTGGGTAGTTTCTGCGTTGTTATATGCGGACAGACAGATGGACAGAAGGACGGACTGAGCGACAACAATAGGTGTTACGTATTTACATAGTTACTAACGCACATAAAAATAAGTAAAATTCAAATATTATTAATCATTTGTATCACCATTTTGCAGTTCTGCAACATATCCAAAAGTCAATCGTACTTGCATAGTAAAATTTAAAACGCGATTTTATTTTTTGTTCCGATATCCCATTATGCGTTTATTTCCGTAATTTAAATATACACCGTATTTCGCTGTAAAAAAATACCTGTAACTTTGCAGATGTAAATTTATAGAAATTTGTATGCTTACTAAAATTTTATGTGTTCATTGTACAAAAAAAAAGTTGTAAATCTAAAAAACTAGTTTTGTAAAGATACAGAAATCTGAACGTTTTGCAAACGATTATACTAAAACTACTGTTACCTTACTAAAATTTTATCTGCGAAGCAGATTGGAGTTAAATAAACAGTTCTAGGCATACCGGTTTCTGGAAAAAAATCTTAGTAACATTGCAAATTATTTGATTTACAATGCAAACGCGTATCTGTTACATGAATTCTACTTTTGCGGTTAGATAAGAAGTTATATGAGTCCCAGGTTCCTAGAAAAAATTTAGTAACTTTACAAAAGCTTTTTACAACGTAGCTTCTTTTTGCTTTCTTCTATCTTTACAAGAAGAAAGAGAAATTCGTTTTGTGAAATATTTTGAATTGCAGTTTCCGATAGGTTTACACATTTTAGAAATCCCAAAAATATATTTTTACAAAATGTCTGCCTGTGAGTCTGTCTGTACCTAGGTCACTTTGCATGTGGCAAAAAATTTGTGGGAACTCTATCTCAAGAACTAATGCTCGGAATTTCACAAAATTATAGATTCAATTAAATTTTTATATAAACTGGAGCGCATTAACTTTTGGTTTACATCGCCCAACGAATGGCACTATTGTGCTGCATTTTTCACGATTGCAGTAATTGCTATATCGCATGAACTAATAAACTAATTTCCATAAAACTTCAGATTCCTTTATTCCATGATTTAATATTGTGCTAATAATCTTTTTCTGTATATCACCCAACATGTGGCACTGTTATGCACCATTATTCATGATTATCACGTTAGCCCTGTTTCAGAAATAATACACGAATTTTGACCAAACTTCAGAGTCTGCTAATCCCTGATATAAATAAGTATTCTTTAGCTTTTAGAGTAAATTGCTCAACAGATGGCACTTCTATCCAAATTTATTTGCGATTTCTGCAATGATTCTATCTCAAAATCTAAAGCAGGAATTTCTCTCAAATATCATATTCAGTTAGAACTTGACATAAATTCATTGAGAATATAAAAATAGAAATCAATTTGAAAAATAACACTACAAAGTCTTGATTACGTTAATAACTATATTATAATTAATAATTATATGGTAATATTAATAATATATATCCCCAACGGAAAAGTAAGAATTTATATTATAAATAAATATTTTGCTTATAACACCTTGTTGTATTAATAAAACCTTTTAAAATGCATTGAAAATTTTTAGTTACATGTTTCAACTCTTTTTAGTCCAGTCATCTTCAGAATGTAAATAGAAAATAAAATTTATTTATTTATTTTTTTTTTTTTCTCTTTACACTCTGAAGGTGACTTCATTAAAAAGAGTTAAAACATATAAATAAAATTTTTTAATGTATTTTAAAAGGTTTTATTAATACAACAACGTTCTGTAAGCAAAATATTTATTTATAACTAGCTGACCTGCCCGGCGTTGCCCGGGCCCGTGATATTATTCAGTTTTCAAATGTGTTATTTGTTTCCTTAATGACCCTTAAATTAAACTCAAATTTCTATGGTTTTATATCTTTATGTCCATTTTGTCAAAATTTTTATTTTTAAATGGAAAAATCGCGAAAAGTTATAGAATTTAAAGCACATGCTGTAAAATAGATCTGTATTTTAAATATTGTTGACCAGGTTCCTTTTCAAACGCATTCGCTAAAGATGTAGGCCGTGAACCATTATGAGAAAATAAATGCTTTTTTAAGAAATTTGTTTATTTGAAGTAGAGTTATAAAAATTAAATCATTTCTTACAGAAAGGGTTAGGGATGGTGTCTGTAAGCGTTTTTTAAGAGACCTTCTTTATATGACTAAGTTAGTGAAGCGAGGGCGAGGAATTGAATTCCTCATTCTATAATTCACACATTGGCACCACAGAATTGGCAACAAAGAGCATATGAAAAATGAATGATACACTGTAAAAAAAAATCTGCAAAGGCACTAAACCTTTTCTAGGAAACTGGGATTCCAAGAACTTTTCCTGTAACGGTAACAGCAAAAATTCAAGTTTCCGAATCGATTACATGAATTTTTCCTGTTATCGTTACATGAAAAGTTCTTGGAATCCCAATTTCCTACAAAATGTTTAGTACCTTCACATATTTTTTTTACAGTGTATCATATCCGTGAAATTATGCTACGCCTTATGTTACGCCTTAAACAATTAAGATGATTTTGAATTTAACAACAGGGCAACTAGAAAATAGCAGTCCTAAAAATACGCCAAAAAGAATTTGATAGCCTTGTCGTACGTTAGGAGCATATTTTGAGAACTTAGATTGAAAGACACGACATACAGCATGTACATGAAAAGTTTAGTATGTAATAAAGAAGTTAGGCTCAAAATTACGCAGAGAGAGAAATGATATTTCACTAACCGCAAGCAACGTGGTTTTTTATTCTTTCTTTTATTATTTTTAGCCAAGGAGAAAATTCATATAAAAGAAATCTGTTTATCTGAGAACCGTTTTAATGATAAAGCAGATGCTACATATGTTTTATTTCTTTTCTTTTGAAGGAAAGTTATTGTGGGATCGAAATAAAACGTTAAGATAAAATGCATATGTAATTAAAGATTAGTTTTAACTGTAATTTAGAAAAATGTATAATTAAAGAAAACTATATGTGATTCTTCATCACACATGCTGTTTGGTATTTTATTCTCTATGTAATTTGATTTTTTGAAAACTATGCTTATCGAAAGCGAACGAAACCGCGACGGAACACTCAGGTTTTTACTGAATTCATAAAAAAATTCACATATTTTTTTTGTAAAAAAAAATAATTTTTTCCACACGAAAGTTCCGAAATTTTTGTAAGCAATGGAAATCTGGTTTATTGAAAGCCTCTAAAAAGATTGTGCTAAAATACAGACATTTAGTTACTTTTAGCGCAGGAAAAATTTATTCTCAGTGAGCCGGGATGTGATTCGTGTTTGCGGTGTCTTTGAAAGGGTTAAATCTCGTATTTTATTTAAACAAATTGCACCATAGATTATAAAAGTGTTTTAGCTTTAAGAAAATATTTTTGGTTTTTTAGGACGTTTACAATTGCGCCATGCAAAGACAAAACCGCACTGAAACGATCTGGTTTTTAATTGATTTCGTCGAATTTTTCGCACTTTTTATTTTGCAAAAAATATTTCTACTCGTTCGTATGTGTCAAATTTTTTAAGAAGGTGTAAATTTGGTCTATTGAGATGCTTTTAAAAGATTGTGCTGAAATATGTACGCTTAGATACTTTTAGCGTACAAAGAATATTCTATTTGTAAGCTGAAAAGTGACCTCCTTCTGCCGGTGTATTTGAAAGGGTTAAATCTTACATGTTAAAAACCGATAGCATCATAGATTATAAGAATGTTTTTAAGCTTTAAGAATATGTTTTTTTTGCCTGTACCTATAGGATTGCGCTTTGCTAAGGCAAAACCGCAATGAAAACGATCTGTTTTTATTGATTTCATCAAATTTTTTGTACATTTTTTTTTTGTAAAAAATATTTCTATCGATCGGAACGTTTCGAAGTTTCTGTAGGGAGTATAAATTTGTTCTATTGAGAAGATTTTATAATATTGAGTTGAAATATGTACGTTAAAATAATTTTAACATAGAAAAAATATCCTCAGTAGGGGAAAAATGAGAGTCCGACCTCGGGAGGTGGAGTGAGGAGCTGAGGAGGGAGGAGGGCTCCTCCTCCTCAATCCTCCTCCACAATCCTCCTCATTACTCCTCCTCAATCCTCCTCCTGACATCGTCTTGTAAGAAAAAGGGTTAAAAGGGGGGGGGGTTAAATTTTTTTCGCGAAATTTGAATATTTTTTGCTATAAGAGAGGGGTAAAAGGGGGATAAATTTTTTAAGTATACTACAGTACGAGCGGTTCTTTTGACTGTTGATTAAGAGATAAATGATTCATATTAAATTAAAAATAGTAATTAATTAAAAAGTAATTAAAAATAATGAGTGAAAAATAATGAAGGGACTTAGAATTTTTCGAGCGGTTTTTTTTTAGTCAAGTATAGTACGTAGTAGAATTTAAGAAATGAATAATAGCAATTAACGATAATTAGTAATTAATTAAAAAGTAATTAAAAACATTGAGTAAAAATAATGAAGGTAATAATAAAAAATGATAATTAAAAATAATGAGTAAAAAATAATGAAGGGAAATTTTTTCACCATATTGTAGTACGAAGGTGATTTTTTTATTTTAATAATTTAATTTGTGAACTTTATTATTATTTTTTTTTTCACCGTGTTTTAGATAAGGGGTTAAGCGGGTATTTGGGGATATAGAATGTTTTTTTTCTATACTATTGTATGAGTGGTTTTTAATTTTAATGTGGCGACTTAAAAATTTTCAGTTTAGTGAAATTTAAGAGTTTATTTTTTGATTTTAAGCTGAAATTTTGGGGAGATTGACTTTTTTTTTTCCACCGTGCTCTTACATGATGAGTTAAGCAGGTATTTTGGAGGAAATTATTATTTTAGACTAATCATTCACGAAGGATATTTTGCGGATATAAGTGTTTAATAGAGGGACTTTAATTTTTTTGCAATGAAATTGACGTGCGCTCGTCGATCTAACCGTTCGGAATTTATAGTTTTCTTCAAATCATGTGTGAATATTGGTTTAGAATTTCTTAGAATGACTTCCACCACTTTTTTATCTATACATTATCATAAATAACACATGCTGGTAATGGGAAATTTGGGAATAACAATTTTGAATATTTATTTAATGAAGGAACTTTAAAATTATTTCGAGTACTATTTTTAGTCAACTATGTTATACACTTGATATTTTAGAATAGTTAAAAAATAACTTTAAAATTTGAATGAAAAAATATGTTTCGAAATGGGATTTTACGTGCTAGCATTGAATCGCACTCGTCGCCCTAACGGTTTGGAATATGTGGTTTCCTTCGAAGCTTGGTGAAAATTTAATTTAATTGATTATTATTATTATTTTGTGTGTGTTGTATGTATGTGTGTATATGTTGTATGCATGTATGTATGTGAATGTATGTTTGTGTGTTGTATGCATGTGCGTGTGTTGTATGTATGTGTTCCTTGTATGTATGTGTGTGTTGTATGTATGTGTGTGTATGTATGTTTGTGTGTTGTATGCATGTGCGTGTGTATGTATATACGTATGTTGTATGTATGTATGTATGTATGTGTGTTGCATATATGTGTGTGTGTGTCGTATGTATGTGTATGTTGTATGTGTATGCGTGTGTTGTATGTATGTATGTATGTATGTATGTGTGTTTCATGTGTGTGTGTGTGTCGTATGTATGTGTATGTTGTATGTATGTGTGTGTTGTATGTATATGCATGTTGAATGTATGTGTGTGTAATTTTTTTTACCGATAGGTGTGATCTTTAGCTGAAAGTGACCTAGGGTCAAAACTTTTACCCAGGAATCACCACGGGGAGGCAGATCACATGATTCCCGTATTGCACACATTCACATACATTATTTCGAGCGATATTTTTAGTGAAACATAATATGCAATTGAATTTGTAGAATAATTAAAAAATAACTTTAAAATTTAAATGAAAGAATGTTTCAAAATGGAATTTTAAGTACTAACATTTAATCGCGCTCGTCGGTTTTTACTGTTTGGAGTCTGTTAATTTTCCTTTAACCTTGGAAAACCTTGCATCAATAAGGATATTTCAGAAAGACCCCCCACTTTGGGTAATCTTTTAAACTAATATTTGTAATGAGATGTGTTCGCGCGCGTCGGCCTAACTGTTTGGAGTATCAACATAAAATCAGCAAATTAATACAAAATATTTCAAATAGTAAGAAAATGATTGATTAAAATCACCAAGTAAGAATAAAAATACTTCAAGCAATGAGAAAATAAATGTTTAAAATCGCCAATTTAACATAAAATATTTCACACAATAAAAAACGAAAGATTAAAATCGCCAACTCAAAATGAAATCTCATGCAATTAGAATAAAAACATTAAAAAAAATCGTTAAATTAAAAGATTATTCTTATCTCACAATAAATATTCTGAAAGACCTATTCAAAAATTCTAGTTAAAGTTTTTATTCAAATTTCAAATAAAACTCCTTAAGTTTTGACATGTCACTAAAAATTTAAAGTAAACATTTTTTCAAAGTGTAATTATCAAAGATTAATTTTTCTAATAATTAACTTGTGTAAAGATAGTTCAAAGTGTAATGATTCACCATTTGCTTTTTAAATCTTAGAATATATTATCTGTGATATAAACATCACGTAATGTAAAAAATATAAATAAATATTAATAGTTTTAAAATAATTTTTATTCGAATGGGTAGTTTGATAAATTAATAACATTAGAATTTTTTGGATAAAAAAAAATAACGATTGAGAAACTATCCATTTCAAAATATTTTCTTGGCATAAATGAATTTAAAAGTATTAAAACCCTTTTCAAAATATTTTTATAAAACCAACTTTCATGCAATTCAAAAAGTTTTTATATGAAAATTAAATATATTTTTTTTTCCTTAAGAGAAATATTTTACGTGGGTGAAAAAGTGAGAGTCAGTTAATTTATGATTCACTTTAAAATATTACCACGCAATAAATTGTTTTGAAACTATATTCTTAAACATATTAATATTTAAAAGTTAAGTCATTTTATACATTTTACATTCAAATTATACTTACCAACATATGAACTCGCCTTCATTCCGCACATTCTTGAAGAATAATGTTTGATAAACTCTTATCAACACAGCATGTTGTTGTGAATCACTAGCAAGTTAAGACAGGTATGATATGACTAATCGTTGGGATTTCCCCAAAGAGGTGAAGTCATTCTTATCAAATCCTATTCTGAATGAGAAATATTTCAATTGCAATTAACTTCAGATTTTGTTATTTAATAATTATTTTTTTTAATTTGACAATTTTAATTAATGTTTTAGTGAAATTACCTTTAAGATTTTAATTTTTTTTATTGCTTATACTATTTCAAACATGTACATTCCTATTTGTAAATAGAAAATCATAAAAAACATTTGAATGATTTTATTAGTATTATTGTTAGACATTATATTTGAAAATTATTTAAACTTTTAGCTTTTATTATTATTATTATTTAGATATTAAGAAGTGACGAAGACCTGTAGAATTAATCTCATCTTAAAACTGATTAATATTCGAAGAAAAATTTATTCTGTTATCTTTTAATTTACCAAACATATATCTTAATATTCATTAACACACTTCTTATTTAATGAATAATATATTTGATGAATAATATATTTTATAATATATATGAGATTTTAATCTTTTTTTTAAAAAAAATGGGTTATGTTATTTCATACACATACGTTCTTATTCGAAAATTCAAAACCATAAAAAACATCGTTGGTTGATTTTTTATTTTTAATTAGACATTGTATTTGAAAAGCATTAAAACCTTTCATTTTTATCTCATTTAGACTTCAAAAAGTTTCGAAGATCTAACTGCTTTGCAAAGACTTAAAACTAGTGATTTGATGAGTCCTACTTTCTGTGGGTTGTTTACAATTTTGAAATTATCTTTATTAATTACCAAACTTCTCATTTTTTTAAAACACCACACTAATCATTGGTCCCATTACTTAATTACGTAAATATAATTTATATCGTTTTTGATTATCAGTTTTATACTAACATTTGATACTTATACGTATGTGTTGTATTAATTCTGTTAGTTTTTAAATTTGATATTTCAAAAATTAAACTAACTCTTAAGAATATGACTCGATACAATTTACTTATTTTATACAAGTTAACTTTACTACTTGACAGATATATATTCAAACGCAAAGCGATTTAACTTTCACATTTTTAAACTTATTTATATAATGTACTAATATTTATTCATAATATGCATAATTTTATTAAAATTACTGAAGAAAATAAAATTTATACTAAGTAAAAATTTAAAACCATCAATTAAATATATTAAACAACAACAACAACAAACTTATAATTAAGAGATGAATAAATATAAATATTTGAATCACACAATAATAAAAAGAAATACTTAATCATTCATAAAAATTCTTCCCTTGAACATTCGCATCTATGTTAGTAAAAATATAACGCTAAAGTTTTCAAAAAGATTATAAGCGTTTCCAAATCAACAAAGAAAATTGAGTATTAAATATCAAATAATGGACATGCACTCTTTACACTCACATCTTACAACGTACTTAGTAACCAAATTTAATGATTTTTAAGCATGTCTTCTTAATTTTTTTTTTCAATGAAAGACTATCACAGTTGAAATTTTAGCTTTCTCTTCATAACTTTATCGAGAAATATGTAATGTATACCACATGATTTCATTAAATGAATCACAATACAATTCAAACTTCTCATTTTCAATGTTTTATATATACTAGTGTTTATCAAATAGGTGTTTATTCTGAACAATCATTACTTACTCTATTGATGAAAAGTTTGTGTTGAACGGTTTTTAACTTAAATGGTGTGAGAGAAGGATATATTAGGACAGAAGTTATTAAATATAGAGTCTTTAAAGTTTATACCCGTGTAAGAATTGGCATTTCAAGAAACAAAGTTGTGTCATATTTGAAAGCATTCTTTATATTCGAAACGCACACATGATCACGATCACATCACTGAAGAGTATAGAGAAGCTGTTTATAATGTATATAATTTGAATTTTCATTAACACAATATTATAACCGAAGTTTTTTGACAGTTTGAAAAATTATGATGCACAACGTCTGCACACGTTAACACAGATTAAGATTAGCTTATGCCCTTTCGATGATAAGCGTTATTTGCAGGTAAGATGCATTAACATAACAACATTTTCTTGATAATTTTTCTTGCAGGTTTCGAAACCACAAACATCTGATCATACTTCTCATTTTTAACACGCGACGCTTACCATTGGGCCATTAAGGCCTGTAATTTAGTAACTAAAAAGTAAGAAAGATCGTCGAAAGTGATTACTTCACACATGCAAAAATAATTTTTATTGTGACTTATCAGTTAAAAATCACGAAGAAAAGAAAAAGAATTCATATGTGTTTAGGATTACTTTGAAATTTTATGAGTCACCTCATCAGTTAAATAGACATATTCACTTCTTATGAAATGTATTATATTTTAGTTTATCAGTCATAGTGTGATTACTTATTAATAATTTTAGTATCATTAAAAAAGTTTAAAAAAAGCTAAATATACCAAAAATACAAGTTCGTGTTAAAGGTTTAAACAAATTGTTAAAATAATTTTACAAAGCTTTACAAATAATAAGCTTTACAAAATAATTATCAATTAATTCATTAATTAAATTAATTAATCTTATTAAAATAATTATTATTTCTAATTTACTATTTTAATAAGATTAATTAATTTAATTAATGAATTAATTGATAATTATTTTAATACTTAATAATTAATTAATAAGATTAATTAATTAACAAAGCCCCGGTCTTGTGATATACATCACGTGACCAGTTGATGACATATGTTCTATGACGTCACCTATCTTAAGATAAAATTATCTGATAATATTTTCTGATAAGTACTTTGAATCTCTCATTTCTTCCTAAACCTTGGAGGGAGTCGGACGTGTATTTGTGAAAGTGTTGGATTAGGTGAGTATACAATGTTAAATGTGTCTTTATTATTAAAGTATTTCAATTTAATTATGCATGAAAATTAAATATTTTTTTCCAAATTTTAGTACAACTTGAAAACAATAATTTAAAATAATAAAATATGAAAATTAGAATGAAAAGTTTTACATGCACATTTCATAACACTGGGATAAACTGGCATCAGTAATAATTTTATTTAAAAATGTTTTTTAAATAATAGAAGGGAAAATAATCATCTTTAAAAGACTAACTGAATTATTCACATATTTTTAAACATTGATATTAAAGGTTTTTTAGATAAATTTTATAAAGATATGCTGAGACATAACCAAATAGGTAGAATATCATATAAAACTTATGAATATTACTAAGCTGAAACATTGAAAACCTGCTTTGACAAGTTATTTTTTCAAGTTAGTTAAGTTATGTTATTTGCATGTGAGACTTTTTTTATAAAACCATACTGGGAAATAACCAAACATGTTGATTATCATATGAAACTTATGATTATTACTAAGTTGGAATAATCAAAACCTGCTTTGACAAGTTAATTTTTTCAAGTTAGGTTAGTAACGTCACTTACAAATGAGAATTTTTATTAAAATAATTTGTTGATTTCTTAAGATATTTGGTAAAATGTTAGTAAAATACTAAAAGAAGTATGAAGACCTTGTCCGTTGACTTTAAATTTGTGTATTAAATGAATTTTCCAAGTTTTACCATACACATGCAAAGGTTTCATTTAAGAAGGAAAAATTATTACATATGTCATTGTTTTTTCTATCAAAAATGACAAGTCTTGCATCTTAAAAATTTTGTTCATGTGTCAATAAAAGCTTTTTGGTTACTAGAGCAAACAAATACCTGGTTGTTAGGGTTGATAAATAGTTGGGTGGTTGGTTGTTGAAAACTTATCAATGAGATGAAATTGAGGGGGAGGGGATGTAATAATTTAACAGTTAAAACTGAAAATCTAACTGACATACTAGTTATTTGCGGAAACAGTTGAATGGTTGGTTGGTTGGTTGATTAAAACTTATCAATGAGATGTAATTGAAGGGGGAATCTAATAACTTAACAGTTAAAACAGAAAATTTAAGTCACATATAAATGATTATGGCTATTAAAATTTGTCGATTACTAAATATTAGTGAATCATTTTTAAATAATTTGTAAAGCTTTGTAAAATTATTTTAACAATTTGTTTAAACCTTTAACACGAACTTGTATTTTTGGTTTATTTAACTTTTTTTAAACTTTTTTAATGATACTAAAATTATTAATAAGTAATCACACTATGACTGATAAACTAAAATATAATACATTTCATAAGAAGTGAATATGTCTATTTAACTGATGAGGTGACTCATAAAATCTCAAAGTAATCCTAAACACATATGAATTCTTTTTCTTTTCTTCGTGATTTTTAACTGATAAGTCACAATAAAAATTATTTTTGCATGTGTGAAGTAATCACTTTCGACGATCTTTCTTACTTTTTAGTTACTAAATTACAGGCCTTAATGGCCCAATGTTAAGCGTCGCGTGTTAAAAATGAGAAGTATGATCAGATGTTTGTGGTTTCGAAACCTGCAAGAAAAATTATCAAGAAAATGTTGTTATGTTAATGCATTTTACCTGCAAATAACGCTTATCATCGAAAGGGCATAAGCTAATCTTATTCTGTGTTAACGTGTGCAGACGTTGTGCATCATAATTTTTCAAACTGTCGAAAAACTTCGGTTATAATATTGTGTTAATGAAAATTCAAATTATATACATTATAAACAGCTTCTCTATACTCTTCAGTGATGTGATCGTGATCATGTGTGCGTTTCGAATTTAAAGAATGTTTTCAAATATGACACAACTTTGTTTCTTGAAATGCCAATTCTTACACGGGTATAAACTTTAAAGACTATATTTAATAACTTCTGTCCTAATATATCCTTCTCTCACACCATTTAAGTTAAAAACCGTTCAACACAAACAATTCATCAATATACTAAGTAATGATTGTTCATAATAAACACCTATTTGATAAACACTAGTATATATAAAACATTGAAAATGAGAAGTTTGAATTGTATTGTGATTCATTTAATGAAATCATGTGGTATACATTACATATTTCTCGATAAAGTTATGAAGAGAAAGCTAAAATTTCAACTGTGATAGTCTTTCATTGAAAAAAAAAATTTAAGAAGACATGCTTAAAAATCATTAAATTTGGTTACTAAGTACGTTGTAAGATGTGAGTGTAAAGAGTGCATGTCCATTATTTGATATTTAATACTCAATTTTCTTTGTTGATTTGGAAACGATTATAATCTTTTTGAAAACTTTAGTGTTATATTTTTACTAACATAGATGCGAATGTTCAAGGGAAGAATTTTTATGAATGATTAAGTATTTCTTTTTATTATTGTGTGATTCAAATATTTATATTTATTCATCTCTTAATTATAAGTTTGTTGTTGTTGTTGTTTAATATATTTAATTGATGGTTTTAAATTTTTACTTAGTATAAATTTTATTTTCTTCAGTAATTTTAATAAAATTATGCATATTATGAATAAATGTTAGTACATTATATAAATAAGTTTAAAAATGTGAAAGTTAAATCGCTTTGCGTTTGAATATATATCTGTCAAGTAGTAAAGTTAACTTGTATAAAATAAGTAAATTGTATCGAGTCATATTCTTAAGAGTTAGTTTAATTTTTGAAATATCAAATTTAAAAACTAACAGAATTAATACAACACATACGTATAAGTATCAAATGTTAGTATAAAACTGATAATCAAAAACGATATAAATTATATTTACGTGATTAAGTAATGGGACCAATGATTAGTGTGGTGTTTTAAAAAAATGAGAAGTTTGGTAATTAATAAAGATAATTTCAAAATTGTAAACAACCCACAGAAAGTAGGACTCATCAAATCACTAGTTTTAAGTCTTTGCAAAGCAGTTAGATCTTCGACACTTTTTGAAGTCTAAATGAGATAAAAATGAAAGGTTTTAATGCTTTTCCAATACAATGTCTAATTAAAAATAAAAAATCAACCAACGATGTTTTTTATGGTTTTGAATTTTCGAATAAGAACGTATGTGTATGAAATAACATAACCCATTTTTTTTTAAAAAAAGATTAAAATCTCATATATATTATAAAATATATTATTCATCAAATATATTATTCATTAAATAAGAAGTGTGTTAATGAATATTAAGATATATGTTTGGTAAATTAAAAGATAACAGAATAAATTTTTCTTCGAATATTAATCAGTTTTAAGATGAGATTAATTCTACAGGTCTTCGTCACTTCTTAATATCTAAATAATAATAATAATAAAAGCTAAAAGTTTAAATGATTTTCAAATATAATGTCTCACAATAATACTAATAAAATCATTCAAATATGTTTTTTATGATCTTCTATTTACAAATAGGAATGTACATGTTTGAAATAGTATAAGCAATAAAAAAAATTAAAATCTTAAAGGTAATTTCACTAAAACATTAATTAAAATTGTCAAATTAAAAAAAAATAATTATTAAATAACAAAATCTGAAGTTAATTGCAATTGAAATATTTCTCATTCAGAATAGGATTTGATAAGAATGACTTCACCTCTTTGGGGAAATCCCAACGATTAGTCATATCATACCTGTCTTAACTTGCTAGTGATTCACAACAACATGCTGTGTTGATAAGAGTTTATCTAACATTATTCTTCAAGAATGTGCGGAATGAAGGCGAATTCATATGTTGGTAAGTATAATTTGAATGTAAAATGTATAAAATGACTTAACTTTTAAATATTAATATGTTTAAGAATATAGTTTCAAAACAATTTATTGCGTGGTAATATTTTAAAGTTAATCATAAATTAACTGACTCTCACTTTTTCACCCACGTAAAATATTTCTCTTAAGGAAAAAAAAAATATATTTAATTTTCTTATAAAAACTTTTTGAATTGCATGAAAGTTGGTTTTATAAAAATATTTTGAAAAGGGTTTTAATACTTTTAAATTCATCTATGCCAAGAAAATATTTTGAAATGAATAGTTTCTCAATCGTTATTTTTTTTTTTTATCCAAAAAATTCTAATGTTATTAATTTATCAAACTACCCATTCGAATAAAAATTATTTTAAAACTACTAATATTTATTTATATTTTTTACATTACGTGATGTTTATATCACAGATAATATGTTCTAAGATTTAAAAAGCAAATGGTGAATCATTTTCACTTTGAACTATCTTTACACAAGTTAATTATTAGAAAAATTAATCTTTGATAATTACACTTTGAAAAAATGTTTACTTTAAATTTTTAGTGACATGTCAAAACTTAAGGAGTTTTATTTGAATTTTGAATAAAAACTTTAACTAGAATTTTTGAATAGGTCTTTCAGAATATTTATTGTGAGATAAGAATAATCTTTTAATTTCGCGATTTTTTTTAATGTTTTTATTCTAATTGCATGAGATTTCATTTTGAGTTGGCGATTTTAATCTTTCGTTTTTTATTGTGTGAAATATTTTATGTTAAATTGGCGATTTTAAACATTTATTTTCTCATTGCTTGAAGTATTTTTATTCTTACTTGGTGATTTTAATCAATCATTTTCTTACTATTTGAAATATTTTGTATTAATTTGCTGATTTTATGTTGATACTCCAAACAGTTAGGCCGACGCGCGCGAACACATCTCATTACAAATATTAGTTTAAAAGATTACCCAAAGTGGGGGGTCTTTCTGAAATATCCTTATTGATGCAAGGTTTTCCAAGGTTAAAGGAAAATTAACAGACTCCAAACAGTAAAAACCGACGAGCGCGATTAAATGTTAGTACTTAAAATTCCATTTTGAAACATTCTTTCATTTAAATTTTAAAGTTATTTTTTAATTATTCTACAAATTCAATTGCATATTATGTTTCACTAAAAATATCGCTCGAAATAATGTATGTGAATGTGTGCAATACGGGAATCATGTGATCTGCCTCCCCGTGGCGATTCCTGGGTAAAAGTTTTGACCCTAGGTCACTTTCAGCTAAAGATCACATCTATCGGTAAAAAAAATTACACACACATACATTCAACATGCATATACATACAACACACACATACATACAACATACACATACATACGACACAGACACACACATGAAACACACATACATACATACATACATACATACATACAACACACGCATACACATACAACATACACATACATACGACACACACACACACATATATGCAACACACATACATACATACATACATACAACATACGTATATACATACACACGCACATGCATACAACACACAAACATACATACACACACATACATACAACACACACATACATACATGGAACACATACATACAACACACGCACATGCATACAACACACAAACATACATTCACATACATACATGCATACAACATATACACACATACATACAACACACACAAAATAATAATAATAATCAATTAAATTAAATTTTCACCAAGCTTCGAAGGAAACCACATATTCCAAACCGTTAGGGCGACGAGTGCGATTCAATGCTAGCACGTAAAATCCCATTTCGAAACATATTTTTTCATTCAAATTTATAGTTATTTTTTAACTATTCTAAAATATCAAGTGTATAACATAGTTGACTAAAAATAGTACTCGAAATAATTTTAAAGTTCCTTCATTAAATAAATATTCAAAATTGTTATTCCCAAATTTCCCATTACCAGCATGTGTTATTTATGATAATGTATAGATAAAAAAGTGGTGGAAGTCATTCTAAGAAATTCTAAACCAATATTCACACATGATTTGAAGAAAACTATAAATTCCGAACGGTTAGATCGACGAGCGCACGTCAATTTCATTGCAAAAAAATTAAAGTCCCTCTATTAAACACTTATATCCGCAAAATATCCTTCGTGAATGATTAGTCTAAAATAATAATTTTCTCCAAAATACCTGCTTAACTCATCATGTAAGAGCACAGTGGAAAAAAAAAATCAATCTCCCCAAATTCCCACTTAAAATCGAAAAATTAAACTCTTAAATTTCACTAAACTGAAAATTTTTAAGTCGCCACATTAAAATTAAAAACCACTCATACAATAGTATAGAAAAAAAAAACATTCTATATCCCCAAATACCCGCTTAACTTCTCATCTAAAAGCACAGTGGAAAAAAAAAAAAGTCGCTTTATTCTTTATTTTTAATTACTTTTTAATCACCTTTTTAAATGAACAACAGCAAACATCAGTCGAAAAACATACCCCACGTACTACAGCACGCTAGAATAATTAAAGTGTCTTCATTATTTTTCCCTCATTATTTTTAATTATTATTTGAAATTAACTTTAATGATTCATTTGTTAAATTGGATTAACTTTTACACTTGACTCAAAATAAATTTAAACTGTTTAAAATTTTAAAGTTTAAATTATTAAAATTTCTTAATAAATCACCACTCGAAAAATAATCCCTCATACTAGAGTATGTTGAAAAAATTTCACTCATAATTTTTAATTACCTTTTTAATTAATTACTAATTATCGTTAATTGCTATTATTCATTTCTTAAATTCTACTACGTACTATACTTGACTAAAAAACCGCTCGAAAAATTCTAAGTCCCTTCATTATTTTTCACCTATTATTTTTAATTACCTTTTAATTAATTACTATTTTTAATTTAATATGAATCATTCATCTCTTAATCAACAGTCAAAAGAACCGCTCGTACTGTAGTATACTTAAAAAATTTATCCCCCTTTTACCCCTCTCTTATAGCATAGAATATTCAAATTTCACGAAAAAAATTTAACTCCCCTTTTAACCCCTTCTCTTATAAGACAACCTTGAGGATTGAGGAGGAGGATTGAAGAGGAGGATTGTGTAGGAGGAGGATTGAGGAGGAGGTGTGAAGAGGAGGCTTGAGGAGGAGGTTCACTCCTCCTTCCTCCGAACCTCACACCTCCTCCCGAGGTCGGACTCTCATTTTTCCCTTACTATCCTCTCTGCGAGTCGCAAAATGACCTTCTTTTGCCAGTGTATGTGAAAGGGTTAAAATCCAAACATTTTAAAACCAATTACACCAACGGTTAGAAGAAAGTTTCAACTTTAAGATCTTTTATTTTGTTTGCTTATATTTTAAAAAATAGCAAAAGCCATACTTTGTTTGGATTCGCGAAGCATTATTTTATAAAACAGATATTTGAAAGTAACAATATTTTTTAATATTATTTTTGCATCTTTATTAAACAAAAACGTTATTTTATGTTTTGGCGCATTTTAATTCTAGAAATGTAAGTTCAGCCAAGTAACTATCAATTTCCTTGGAATTTTTAATTTATGATATAAGACTGGAATAAAAAAATATTTTCGAAGCAAACTTTTACAAAATATTTTTAAATTTTCAACTAAAAATTCTTAAAGATGTTTTTACAATTTTTAGTAGCCACTGGTGTTTTTTAAAGTTGTTTGAAACATGCATGTTTCCAATCTTTATAATTAACATTAAATAATCTTTGATAGCTATTTTAGAATAATATATTTAAAGAGAGCTTGAAGAAAGTTACTTCTTCAAAATTCTTTTTTCTGAAAAAACATTTGAAATCTGCTCTCGTCGATACTATGAATTTTTAACTGTAAAACTTTTTATTCCAATTTCTTCGTTTTTATACATGATAGCACATGAGAATTTTTTATATTGTAGAATTTTTCGTAAGATAAATTTCTACTGAATGCTTAAATTTTGAACGATTTTCACTCTCGACAACGTTACATACGCTTTTAAGCCAACTGGTGCCTATATATCCTCAATATCTACAACTGCTTCATCTAATGTTAAACCTTGAGATTTATGAATTATAACAACAAAAGCTAACTGCAAAAGAAATTCTTTCCTTGAGCAATTTATGCTTCCATTTTTCCAGAATTCAATAATTGGGGGAATTGGTACGCACCAATTCTTATAAGTTAAATTACTGTAGTATTCAAATTTATCCATGATTATTCGCGATATCTGGTCTGATGGCTTGTGATTTTCTTTAATACGTGCAACAAAGTCTAAAGTCCCGTTCACTAAACCTTTTTTGGTCCACAAATAAGAACCTAACATTACTTTAGAAACAAATAATAAAGTAAGAAATGGTTAAAGTCCATTTGTCGTTTCTGAATCGGCCAACTTTGCTTTAGTACATTTATAAAGAGCTTGAATCGAGGCAACAAGTTCACGCAGTTCTTTTAATTTTTCATTTATATAACAAATTTAACAATTAATTTTATTTGTTTACAATTTTTTTGTTGCCACTTTACGAAATAAATAAATAAATAAAAAATCCATAATACAATTCTTTTAAAATGTTTAAGTGTCATCTGTGCAAACGATTTTGCTGAATAATGAAAACAGATTTTATTTATTAAATTAATCATGATTCTATCTATAATTACTTACTCCATGATTTATATTTTTTTCTGAAAATATGCGCGTTTTATTTTTTATTTATTTGCTAAAATGCGTCCGTATTGGAAATGCATGTAAAATAAATTAATTAAAATAATAATTTTTTAACGTTTTATTGTAAAAAAAAGTATATTGTGCAAATCTACAGATCATATTTTATTTTCTGTTTAATTTGAATTCGAAATATTAAATAGTTTCTTTGTAAAGTGTACGAAAAAATGTAATTTGAGTGGCCTAGTAGAGGATTCGCTTCGCTCATCCTAATTACAACCTGTAAGAGACAAACGGTAGAAAAATGGTTTTGGAAAAAACGACTCTTTTTGAATATTTCTTTTTAAATCGTTAACTGCAACGTTATTTCGAATTGATTATAGCATTTGAGAGCTAAAAGTATGATCTTTCGAAATATGTCTGTTAATTTTAACTGGGCTAAGAAGTTCAGTTGATTTGGATTTAAAAAAATGATCCAAAAGCGGAAATAAACGCCGATAAATGCTTCTTCTTTCGTTTAGTTGCGTAAAAGGGTTTGTGCGCATGTGCAAACGATTTCTTTCCCCGAACATTAAAAAAATGACTTTTTGAAGAAAGTGAGTTCCACTTCGTAATTAATATATCTGAAATTAATCAAAATATTAAAATTCTGAGCTTTAGGCGCATCAGGAGAGATACTGCACTACTCTCATAAAAATTTTGAGCTTCGTAAGTCCCATAGATTTTGCTAGCTATCGCAGAGACACACACACACAGACAGAGCGATTTGTTCTTTTATTAGTATATAGATATAAATTCTTACTTTTTCGTTATATTTCGGAATATATATTATTAATGTTTCAATAAAAGTAAAAAGTCCTGATTACGGCCATTAATAACTATATCATAATAATGGTAATATATATTCTACAACGAAAAGGCAAGAACTTAAATTATAAATAATTATTCTGCTTATAAGACATCACTTTATTAATGAAATATTAAAAATATATTAATAATTTTTATATATTTTAAATGTTTTATTAATAAAGTGGCATCTTACAGGCAAAATATTTTTATAATGCAATTTCTTGCCTTTTCATTGTAGAATATATCTTATTATTATTATTATATTGACATAAACTGTTGTTGATTAAAGTTTAGTGGGTATCACGTAACTGGTGTCTCTGCTATGCTTCATTTTTCTAGAAATAATAACATGCATCAGACAGAAAAAACTTTTGGGATTGACATATCCTACAAGTATTAATTCCGTCTTTCGATTTTAAATTCTTAATCATCTTTCGTTCTAAACGTTTGTAAAAAAACATTCTAGTTGGAAGTACAGAATTTTTTTCTTATACAGAAATATTCTAGTAAATAATTGCTAAATAGTTTCTAAAATTAAAACACACGCTTTTATATCAGGTCGGACTACAAAGTTTAAAATGTTTTTATAGTTGCATAGTTACGGTTTTCATGTGTGTTTCAGTGATTGTCATGTGTCTAGGGTGTCAGGTGACTTTTAATTTCCCAAATTGCTTTTGATCCGTTTATCGGGCGTTTGTTATTTTTATCCTTCAAATTGTAGAATTGTCATCGGTTCTCAATAAAAAAAAAAGTTTCAGTCTAATCTGATGTCTTATATTGGGTGAAAATAACGTTCAAAGATTCCTTAACATACATACATACAGGTGAAGCTAATAAAAGCGTGTTAAAAAATGGCTGTAACTCTTTGACAGCAAATTTACTGCAGAATTTAAATCACCATTTAAATAAAAATTTTAATCATATCGACTTTATTGGTAGTGTAACCATTCCCAAAATTTATCCCTTCACTTTTCGAGGTATTTTTTTAATTTTTTTTAACGTAGTTTGGGTCACAAAAATTTTCTTATTTTCTAAAAAAATTTTTTTTTCATTAATTTTTTTTGTTGTTATTTTTTCGGCTTAAAATGAGGTTTCAATCATGTTTCTATCCAAATTGGCCCATCAAACATTAAATTTCGTTTTTTTTTTTTTTTTTTTTTTTTTTTTTTTTTTTTTTTTTTTTTTAATCTAGCTTTTAAGTAATGTCTATCATTAAAAGACTTCTTGTGAAAATGAGTTTTTTGGCATTTAAATTATTCAATATTTTTCTAGTTTAAAGTGTTATAGGTCAATAATAGTTGAAGATGATTAGTTCAATCTTTGAACATGTTTTTTTGGAAAAAAATATTTATTTTTAAAAACATGATTTTTTTTTTAAATGCTTCATTTTTTTTTTCATTTTTACTTTACACATTGTTTTTAGTTACAAGTTTTAGTTACTTTGTTAAATTTAAGTTTAATTGTGTATGTAATACATTAGCAGGGGTGGAACATGTATGTTAAAGGTAAATAATAATAATAATAAAATTTAGCTTTAAATAATATAAATTGCTAATTTGTAGTCTTTAAGAAACAATATTATACCAAAATTTTGTACTGAAAATTCTTCATTTTTATTATATCTTACTTAAACGATTCTATAGATGCTATGCAAGTTCATTGTAATCTAATTGGATGTTGCAATCTCGATTTTATTTTTTAAATCTCATACTTGTTAATACCTCCACAAAAATAAAACATCACAGAGTAACCAGTTAGGTAATTTACATCAAAACCTAATCTACAATAGCTTATTTCAAATTCTAACTGAATCTGAAATTTGATGAAAATCCATGTATTAGTATTTAAGATAAAAAAAACTGGATGGAAGCGCCATCTGTTAAGCTATTTACTCTAAAAAAGAAGAATAGAGATTTATATAAGTGACTTTCTGAATTTGACGTTTGATGAAAATCCGTGCATTAGTCCCTGAGATATAGCTATTGCGATAATCATTAATAATACCGTATGACAGCATCACCTGTTTTGCAATTTACACGAAAACGTTATAAAATCCATATTATATCGAGGACTAACAGAATATGAAGTTTTATGAAAATCCATTCATAAGTTCTTGTGATATAGATACTGTGGAAATCGAGGAAAAAGCTGCATAGCAGCGCCACCTGTTGGGCGATATACAATAGAAACTAATCAGATCTAATTTACACCAAGGTATAACCGAATGTAAAGTTATCTAAAACTGCATGCATTAATTCTTGAGATAGAGTGGACATAAAATTAGTGTCACATATCAACAGACATTTGCGTAAAAATATGTTTTTTGGCATCTGTGGCAATTAAAAAGTGTAATTTTTTTGAAAACCGGAATGCGAAAATTTTCACGAATCTAATTATTTTCTCTTACAAAGATAGAATAAAGATAGAAAAAAAAGACACACAAAATCATTACCCCTCTCCTCCCTAGTAATGATATCGTTATCAAAGTGTAATTTTTAGATGCGTTCGTAATTATGTAAATACGTAGCACCTATTGTTGTCGCTCAATCCGTCCGTCCGTCTGTCTGTCCGTCCGTCTGTCCGCATATAACAAAGCAAAAACTACCTAACCGAATCGTTTGAAATTTAAAATACATATTATAACATAATTTTGTCAAGTCATTTCAAATTTTTTGAAAATCGGATGGATAGATCAATTACAGGGGCATTCAAAAGGATTCCGTTACATTACGTTCAATAGGGGAAAAAGTTTTAAATGCATTTTATTCGTTTGAAATTTAAAACATATAATTATTGCGTAATTTTGTCGAGTCATTTCAAATGTTATGAAAATCGGATGCATAGATCATTTACAGGGACAATCAAAAGGATTCCGTTACATTACGGTCAATGGGGAAAAGTTTCAAATGCATTTTAATGATGTTATATTCATTCGAACATAATAGAATTGGCATGAATCTATGAAATATATATTAAAATATGCATTCTGTACAATGTGTGATGCAAAGAATTTTTATTATTAAATTACAGGGCCACACAAAAGTATTTTACTATATAATGCTGTACAGGGAAACATGGTTTGGTACGTGTTTTAATTATATTCAACTATTTCACATTTTATGAATAAGATATACGTTGCTGTGGTGTAATAAAAATTACTTTCTGCATATTTACAGAAACGTAAAGATTTCGACTACTCTACTGTATCCGGAGTACGCTGTACTATATCAGCAAGATCTGAATATTTTTAAAACTTCATTATCGTACGAACGCGTACGAACTTGTTTTTAAATATTTTTAATTTACTTCTTTTGTCGAAGTGATATACAAAATTGGTTGCATTTTTTTTTCCGTACTTTTATGATTCAAATGAAGATAAGTCAATAAAATAGCACTTTGTCTACAAAAACTTTATATAAAATAACATTTAAAAGAAATAGGTACTATTTATATGTATTTTATAATAGCTTTTAACTAAATCATGCATTTAACTGTAATAAATCCCTATTGCACTTGTCCTGACGGTAAGATGGTGGGGGTTAAAACAGAATTTTTTTATAAACAAAAACAAGTAGACATCATTCCTTCTCTTTCTCTTTTGGGCCTCCGTGGCTGAGTGGTTAAGACATCACGCCGCTGATCGTGAGGTTGTGGGTTCAAATCCCAATGGCTCCATTGCACACCAGGGCTATAGAAGATAAGGGCTGGTTCATCCCTTTGACGGGAAGGATGCCGCCTTGTTCCCCCGACTAAGAGTCTTGTGACGTCACTGGGAACATACTTTCAGTGTGTGGGTGCAGATGACCATAGTGTTCTGGCTAGTAAACAATGTAAAAACAAACTAAAAAAATTGTTTCTTTCTGCAGTCTTCGATAAGATATTATCAGTGGCGGATTACCCATTAGGCTGAGTAGGCTGAAGCCTAGGGGCCCAGAAGAAAAGGGGGCCCGGTGCTAAAATTTTCCTAATATAAAGAATAAGAAAATATTCTTTTACACTGGTCGGACATTAATATTTATTATAAAAGACAAAACGTGTACGAAATTCGTTGTCATAATTATTTATATTTTTATAATCAATGATTTATGAGTTAATGAAGCAAGCAAGTGTTTTAATTTTTCCAGTATATACCTCTTTGAAGGAGTAAAAGGGGGCCCTCAGAAAATCAAGCCTATGGGCCCGGATGGTAGTTAATCCGCTTCTGGATATTATAATCTTATGTAACTTGTATTAAAATGTCGTCTTGCGCAGTTGCAACGTGTTGCAATACGTATATAAAGTGTTAGAATAAGACATTTGAACAGAACTGTATTGCTCATTTCGTCCAGGAAAACTAAACACACACACACACCAAAAGAAAAAAAAAAAAAAAAGTAAATAGACATCATCGAAATTATAAAAATGTAACTGAAAATGACGTCCAGATGCATAAAATATTCACGATGTTTTATTTTATTTCATTTTTTTATGTCATCTTATGATTTTTTTTTTTTTTTTTTTTTTAAAGAGTTTTGAGTTTTGTAACATTTTTTCAATTGTATATTCTTCAACACGATAAAGAAAATAAAATGAGGTAATATATTATGATTAAATAACTTCATGTAAATTGATTTTAGCTGAAAGAGTATCTTTTTACTTATTTTAGGGGGGGGGGGGGGTCGTACCTGTTATTTTGATAAAAAATGAAAAAAAATGTCGAATTTAAAGTTTTTCTTTTACAATATTTCTCAGTATTAACATTCAGAATTTCGGAATGGTTCGATAACTAATAAAAGAGATTAAGTCATAATGGTGAAATTTATTGCTTATGTGTAAGTGAAATGTTTAAACTCATTTTCTCAATTCGAATTTTTTTATATTTTCATTTCAGTCGAAATGCTAAGGCTTTTACAATAATTAAGCAGATTGTCTGAAATTTATTAAAAAGTATGTTTAGACCCTGAGCATCGTAACTGAATACCGAATTTTTATTATGTTTAGTAATTTAAAACTCATAATCTTGTTATTTTCCCAATTCTTTCCATATACATTCACTATTTTTTCCCCTGCTAATCTAATGGATTCATCTGAAATCCGATACTTAGATTTATAGAACAATGTAGTCTAAATAAAGGATTAAAATACTCATTTCCATTTATGAAAAATCAAAAGAAGAAAGAATTTTAAAATTATTAAACTTTTTTAAAAAATGACGTTTTTAAAAAAGTTATTGCGAATTTAACACTTTTCATATCTACTATGACTGTTCTTTATTCAAACATAAACAAAAAAATACATATAATACAGTTTACAGTTGTAATATATGTATGGTACCGAGTCCTCTTAATTTTATTTTATAGCTGAAAATGTAATTATTTTTCATTATTTATGGTATTGTTATGGCTTCAATGAAACATGTAAAATATTTCCTTATTTTTCCTTTGTTTTTAAATAAAACTCCATTTTTGCGATTTAAAAAATATTAATAATTAGTCATTATAATAATGTTTTTGATTAACATTAATGTTTTTAATTGTAACTCAGCAACACACCTAGGATTGCGCTTTGAAGGGGGAATATTTCCCTTTACTATTCCACAATTTTTTATATTGTTCTTATAATTTTAGTCAAGAGTATAAAATGTTTCTTTATTCTCCTTTTTTTTTTTTTTTTTTTTTTTTTTTTTTTTATAACTCATGTATTTTACTCTGAAAAAAAATAATGATTGTTATTTTTCTCATTAATGTTAATATGTTATTCAAGACGTGTTAAGCATAAATCAAGCCATTTCACAAACAAAAATAACTTAATCATTGAAAAAGACTAAAAATAAATTATTTCGTTAATTTTTTGGAAAATTTGTAAAGCTACTTTTATGAAAATATTCAAAACGACTTAAAAACAACAAATAGCGGATAAATGTTCAATAATTTTTATCTTGAAAAAAATACATAGAAATAAAATTCGAAAATTCCTTTTAAAAAACCCTATAGCTCTCTATTTAATCCTCATCAAGTTTGTTCCCAGCTACGTCATCACCCCAGACTTCCGTCGGCACTTTCTACTCTCTCGTGAACTAGCCCTTGTTATTCTATAGTCCTGATTGCACACACTCTTTGTGTGGAGCTCCTGGTTGTATTTCTCTTGTGTTGTAATATTTCCTTGTGTGCTATCTCGTCCCTGTATATTGACGATGGCTTATAAGCAGGCTTCATGTCGAGCACACAAGTCAGATGTATGTTGTTCAATAAAGAACAACAATATTTCTCTTTTATTTATTAGTAAACACAAATCTCATTTAAAATATACTTCGAGTATAGTTTCTTGAAACGTGATTATATATGATTTCGCACATAAATAAGAACAAGAATTTCAAACTTTGGTATATTTTAGATTTTAGATTTAAGTAATTTTGAAATAATTTCTTGATTTAATAAGAAATTTGTTTTTTCATAAACAATAAACAACACCCTAAAAATAAATAACATGTTAATTTCTACCAAAGACCATGTTACAAGTAAAAGTAGAAAATTTAGATTGTATCAAAATGATATCGATATGAAAAGATAACCCCTGCCCCCAACCCAATAGAGATATCTTACGATATCACATTCTAGAAACTTCTCCCTCCAGTATAGATAACATTATATTTGCAGAGCTTGTTTTATAATTTTTTTTTAATTACACTTAATTTCATCTTTTTTTTTTTTTTTTTTTTTTGCTTAAAGTTTTGTGAGAATGCCTGATACCTGGACTTTAGCAATTACATTTCCAATATTATTCATTATATTTTTGGAAACATTTATGACGGAACATCACTTTCGTCTTGGTTATAACAGAACATTTAGTGAAAATCTGAATAAAACTCTTTTTAACCCAGACAATTTTCAAAAACCTCTGGAAATCTATCGTATTCTAAACAAAAACTTTTCGTTTATTTATAAGACTCTGGCTTACTCACATTTTTTTACATTGAATTTAAATTGTATACACTTTTCCATTTTTAGGTGCATTCGTAATTATGCAAATACGTAGCACCTATTGTTGTCATTCAGTCCGTCCGTCTGTCCGTCTGTCTATCTGTCCGCACATAACAACGCAAAAACTACCCAATGGAATTGTTTGAAATTTAAAATACATAATTATTACGTAATTTTGTCGAGTCATTTCAAGTTTTATGAAAATCGAATGCATAGATCAATTACAGGGACAATAAAAAATATTCCGTTACATTACGGACAATGGGGAAAAAGGTTTCAAATGCATTCTAATCGTTTCAAAATTTAAAATACATAATTATTACCTAATTTTGTCGAATTATTTCAAATTTGATCAAAACCGGATGCATAGTTCAATTACAGGGACAATCAAAAGTGTTCCGTTACATTACGGTTAATAGGGAAAAATGTTTCAAATGCATTTTAATAATGTTACATTCATTCGAATGCAATAAAATTGATATGCATCTATAAAGTACATATTATAATATACATTTTGCATAATCTGTGGTGCAAAGAATATTTGTTATTGATTTACAAGGCCACACAAAAGTATTCCACTGCAGAATGGTATAGGGAGAACATTGTTTGGTGCGCATTTTAATTGTAATTATTTACAATTTTATGCGATTGATATATAAGAGTGATATTTTTAAAACTTTGTTTTCATACAAACGCATCTCATTTGCTACACTTTATGTGCAATTTCCAACTTGTTCTATTTTTATTCATTTTGCATTAATGTATATGTATCCGCACTGCCTTCAAATATTAATGCAATATTTTTAAGCTATTTTACTCTTTTATGTCACAATATATGTCGGTAATACATGTCGTGCCGGGCAGAACTTTTCCCCCTTATAGATTTACTGTTCCTATACCTCGGGGTTGGCAGTCCGAGTGGAAGATTTCTGTGATTTTTCTGTATTAGTATATGAGAAAGAATCATCGCAGAAATCATAAAAA
The DNA here is from genome assembly GCA_964019185.1 of Maratus speculifer. Lineage (NCBI taxonomy): Eukaryota > Metazoa > Arthropoda > Arachnida > Araneae > Salticidae > Maratus > Maratus speculifer. The sequence goes on along the minus strand of OZ025290.1, from coordinate 458,324,218 downwards.
ATTGGATTGAAACGCCCCCTGTTGAGTGATTTATTCTAAAAACTAAACAATGCTAAATTAATTCGGTAACTAATTTAATTGAACCTTGATCTAAATCCGTGAATTAGTTCCGGAAAAAAAGCTATTACGATAATAATGAATAATACAGTATAAAATGCCACCTGTTGTGTGATTTACACCAAAACGTAATAAAAACTATATTATATCATAAACTAACACAATCTCAAGTTTAATGAAAATTCGTGCTTTAGATCCTGAGATAGAGTCATTGCGATAATCATGAATAGAACGATTTATTCCAAAAACTTCAGCATACTAATTATATCAATGTCTAACTGAATCTGCAGTGTGAAGGAAATTCGTGCTTCCGCTCCTGAGATAGAGTATTGGAATAAATACAAGTGATGCCGCATATTAGCGTCACCCATTGAGCGATTTGCACCACACCGTATCCAAAACCATATTCTATGAAGGTTTAATGCAATCTGAAGTTCTATGAAAATCTGTCCATTAGTACTTGAAATATACCTATTGTAAAAATTAGAGAAAGGCAGTATAGCAGTTTGTCTCCTATTGGGAGATTTTCGTGCTAATAATGAGCTTCAGTGAATTGGCAATGAAAGTAAAGTTGGAAAACTGTGTTAATTTGACACAAATCCCTGCAGTTTTTTTTAAGTCGACATAACTATAGATTCACTGCAGTGAATATGTAGTTCATAACTACACATCCACTGCTGTGAATTTAAAGTTGATAATTGCTAAAAAAGAAGTTCACTCTACACCAAAAACTAATTAGGTCCAGATTAAAACAAGGTCTAACAGAATCTAAAGTTTTCTGAAATTCCGTGCTTTAGTTCTTGAGATAGAGTGCTCTCCAAATAATGTCACATACAAACAGTCAAACAGAAAGATATAACTGATAGACAGATAGACTCACAGACAGACATATTGTAAAAACATGTTTTTTTGAAATGTCTGACCCTGTAAAAGGTGCAAATTCATCGAAAAACAGAATTCGAAAAATTTCACGAATCTGATACTTTCTTCTTGTTAAGATAAAAAAAGTAAAAATTAAGAAGAATATAAACATAATTTTTGTAATCATCAAACATGGCTTATGTAAGTATATTACATACGACATGGATTAAGCATTAATATTCCTTGACCAATCATAAATTAATTTAAAATGAATTTTCAGTTTTAAACTTTTTGGTACTGGAAATTTTTAAAATTCTAAACATTGCACATTTTCAATTTTTAAAACGTCACATATGGAAAACAACATGTACTTTTACAGGTAATTTGTTTGTAAGCTGTATCTCAATTTGATTTTTAGTTATTAAATTTTTTGTAATTTTTAATATTTTTGGGCATTATTTTTTAAATACTTACGTGGCAACAGAAGTATTCCCTTTCTGGACATTAAACATGGACGAAGCAGAAAAACACTTAAAATCCAAGCATCAGAATGATTCTTATGTATCTCAAATATCAGTTAACTGGTGGCAAGAATATTTTCCAAATAGTTAATAATTCATTACTTATTTGTTGCATCTTTTTAGAAGTCAGAAATATTTTATTACAAGGTGTCAATTTAATAGACAACTATCGGATTAATAATTAATGATCTGAGAATTAAATCTCTAAAAGATATCGAACCTTTTTACCGTTTTATAAATTTTTAATGCCTGCCATAAAATTTGCTGTCCCTTATACACAAAAAAATCATTGATCCTCGCATCTTCATACATTGCTAAAAAATTTTCCTTTTGTTTTCACAAAATTTTGGTGCTTAATAGCTGCTACTGTAAAAAGGTGAAATCTTGATCCAATATTTGGAACTCCTGTTGAAACATAGTTTCAATATTTGGAATGAGGTTGAAGTAGAAAGCTCCAAATGTTGGTACGAGATTTCACTATTTTAAGGTGACAGTTATCGTGCACCAAAATTTGGTTCAAACCAAAGCAAAATTTTTAACAGTGTATAATTATTAAACATTTTTATAAAAATATTAAATATTTATTTCATCTACCTGCATAATAAATCTTTTGTAATACTGACATATGCATTTTATTTCTAGATAAACGTTTATCAATATGGGATGATAGCGACGACTGGTGGAATAAATACCAAACACCTAAAGACCGTTTCGACTGGGACTGGGATCGTTGGGATAAGACATTCACTTTAGCTCCCCTTCCGGAAATTCCGAGGGACGAAGATGAATTTTTACTGCACAAGAATGATGATAATGCAAGGATTTATTACGCTATATTCGTGATAGTATTTGTGTTACTCGCAGCACTTTCAGCTTTGCTGAAGTGTTATTGTGAGGCAAGTATCAGAAGTGACAGAATCAGTAATTATAACAGAGTAATAACAATTCATCCTCCACCAGATACTCCTCCACGGAGATCTTCTGTACCAACGATCTCGCGCAATGTCACACCTGAAAGACTCCACATACTTCTAGATATTAGTGATTTAGCAACAGATTCGAGTAGTAGAGTAAATGATGCAGATCGGCCACCTCGTTATGACGAAGTTGTGATTGCTGATCTAATGAACGAAGCCAGATTTGTAGAAGTTCAACCTACGATACCTGATACACCACCGCCTGCCTATGGAGATGATAACGAACCCGAATTTTAAGTATATGTTGGTATATTAAGTACACTTTTAAAAATCTTGTCCTTGTTTGAAACTAATTTCGGTGCTCAATAGTGTCACTGAGATGGTAAAATCTTGAACCAATATTTGAAGCGCCAGTTGAAGCGTAGTTCCAACAGTTGGATCGAGATGGAAGTAAGAAGCTCCTAATGTTGTTACTTTTCACTATCTTATGATGGAAGCTACTAAGTACCAAAATTTGGTACAAACTAGAGTAAAAATTTTTAGCAGTGTTCATTGCATCAGTCCTGATGTCGCCTGGAAACGACACTGAAAAGTGCTCTTTAAATTAATGTAAACGTTTCTGTAATTGTTAAAATTAAATCTAGACTTCTTAAATAGATGTGTGCATGTTGTAATATAAACATTGATATGTAGACTGATGCTTCTTTGGAAATGTTTTATAATAATTTTAAACTGGTTTCTGTAGTTCCACGTAAAATTTGTCTCAATGCTGTAAGTATATGTTAAGTATAAATTGGTGATTCTCTACCAAGTACCCCTGAAGAAAGATCTTTAGTACGTATAATCTCACGTAATGTCACTCCTGAAAGCCTACACATCATTTTCTATATTAATAATTTAGCAATAGATTCGAGTATCAATGACTCAACGAGCATAACAGTATAAAAGATGCAGATCAGCAATCTCGTTATGATGAAGTTGTAATTACTGATCTAAGTGTAAAATCAAAATTTCTATAAGTTCAAACTACAATACCTGAGACACCATCCCCTGCGTATGAAGATAAAAAAGAACCAAGATTTTAAGTAAATGTATACATATGTTCACTGATTTTGTTCTAATACTGTAATATTATATTATTATAAAAGGTGCAAATAAAGAAATTTGCTTTTTTTCCATTTATTTGTTTTATAGTTGCTATAATATTAGGTTGAACAAAAAGATCTCGGAAATTTTTAATATATTAGTTGCCAGAAAAATTGTATCGCTTATAGTAGTACCAGTGATATAGCTATAGGAGTTGAGGAATTTCGGTTTAGACATGTCGCCATCCGATTATGACCTCCTTTGATTAATGCAACACTTTTTCAAAGGCCATCGATTTGAATCTTTAATAAAATTGAAGAAGCATCTTCAGAATAATATAAATAAAAAATAAATAAAAATTTATGAAGCAACGCAATTTTCACCTTGTTTTTAACACAAAATATATAATATGAACTTAAAAATGTTCAGATTTACTTACTATTGAACTGCAAGAAGTGCGATTTTGACGAAAGTGGTATCGTTGTAAAGATCTCGTCGAGAGCAGTAAAAAAACTTAATGAAACTACCGGTCGCAAATGAGCCGTTTTCGAGATATCCTCAATTTATGTCACGTAATTAGTCCATACTTAATAGGAGACCGAAAAAAATTTTAGTCTCGATTTTTACGAAAGTGATATTGTTAAAAATATATCATCATAAGGGAGAAAAAACTCAATAGAACTACCCGTCTGAAATGAGCCGTTTTCGAGATTTCCGATAATTTATGTCACGTAGCTAGTGCATACTGTTCTAGTACACACTTAATCGGGGATGCAAAAAATTGTTTTCTCGATTTTGAAGAAAATGGTGTTGCAAAGATATCATTGTGAGAAGTAAAAAACTCAATGAAAGTAACCATCTGAAACGAGCGGTTTTCAAAATATCCAACAATTTATGTCACTTAACGCAGTTTCCCAGCAGTAAACATTAAAAATGTGACACAAACTGTCGGATATCTCGAAAAATTCTCATTTCCGACGGGTGATTTCATTGATTTTTTAATCCTCACGATATCTTTTCAATGATACCACTTTCGTTAAAATCGAGAATAATTTTTTTGCGGTATACCATTAAATATGCACTAATTACGTGACAGGATATCTCGAAAACGGCTCATTTGCGACGGGTAGTTCCTTTGAGTTTTTTACTGCACTCGATGAGACCTTTCCAGCGATACCACTTTCGACAAAATCGGTGACTTACACTTCTTGCAGTTCCCTAGTTAGAAGGAAATTGAAATAATCAAATAGAGAGGTTAATAGTTAATTTTATTTAAAAGATCTTAGTACCTTAAAGCCACAATCAGGCACTTCCTCGGAGAATATTTTTGCTATTTTATTGTTTTGTTCTGTTTATTTATTTTTGTATTATTATATTTTTATTTATTTATTTATTTATTTTGAAATTAACAAAAATATTCTCTCGGGAAGAACCTGATTAAAGTTTAAAAGTACTAAGATGTTTTAAACAAAATTAACTATTATATATATTTGATTATTTTAATCGCATTTTAAGTAAACATGAACATTTTAAAGTCCATCTTATATATTTCCAGCGTATCACGTGTTTTTCGAATCCAAGGAGCCGCCATGGTACTTCTAGCAAATTCATGATTTGGCAGAAGTATGACAGAAATTCGTAGACTATCGTGGACTCTACTTTGAGGGAAAGTTCTGGTTACTTTTATTATTAATTTGCAACTTTCAATAACAATGCAACTTCCCCAATTTTTTTAGAACTTTTAGCCTAACCTAATAATACTTTTATTGCAGGATATCTTTTTGCTAACCTACACTCTTATTGTTTAGAGAGCATTATTGAGCCTATAAGAATTTTTAATCATGATATACCAGCATGTGTTTTAAAAGCCACTGCACAAAGTTCTTTAATACCATTAATATCATGTAATATCAATACTGAAATATCACATTCTGTTCTAAAATCTAGCATTCAAGAACCATATTCAACTAACAAGGAAAAGTTGAAGACAAACCATGTTTCTATAGTCAGATTTAAAATATTTACTCCAAGATTGAAGAATTTAACTTTAAAAGTTCTTGAGTTAAAAACTTGAGTTCTTGTTAAAAACCTATCCTAAAGAAAAAGTCATATCATGGCAATAATTACTTGCGCGCTAGTTTTTGAAAAAAATAACCAAAACGAAAAATTTAATATTTCTTACTCTTCTAATTAAAATAGAAACATGATTTAAACGTCATTTTAATCTTAAAAAAGACAGAGAAATAATTAATGCAATAAGAAGTTTTTAGAAAATTTGAAGATTTTTTGTGTCTTGGAACCCCTTAAGTTTTTAATTATACATGTTTTAATTTTATATTTTTACAGTCATGAACAATAATAGTGAAAATTTATTTAAAAGTTTGTAATATTTGTAAACCGTTTGCATTCATGCAATTTACGACGCAACGCATATTTTGAATAAAACAATTTTAAGTAAACCATTTTCGTTAAAACACTTGTGTAAAACTATCTGAATAAAATACGTATCCAGAATACATAATATTTACAGAAAAAAACAATTCTTCTTATAGATTGTATCATTTAATATTGCAGGACATTTCTATCGAATATAATTATAAATTTTACCAAGTTTATAATTATAAATTTTACCAAGTTTCGATGTGAGTGTGCGTGTGCACCTGAATTAAGATTTAAACCAAGATCATTGGTTTTATTTTTATCCATCATGTTGTTTTAAAATGGCATGCACTTTAGGATATCGTGAAAGTGTGAAATTATGATATCGTACGACGATATCCTTCACAAAACTGCAACATAACTGTGTTCAGATGGTAAGAAAACTTATAAAGTAATATATATTATTTTAGTGAGACATAATTGATAATTTCTTTAAACTGAAAATATCTTATTCAAGGGAAAAGTTTTTTTCAGAAAAAAAAGAAAGAAAAAGAAAAAAGTCCTTTCGGCAGTAGAGGGAGAGGTAGCTTTCAAATAACTTATTTATTTAAATATTTATTTATATTAAATTAATTTATGTTAGCATAAGAAGCCCAAATTAGTTGAACCCGATTATATAAGATTGAATGCTAGTTTTTTTTCAATAATGAATATTAATGGAAATTTTTAGAAACTAGTCATATTTTATTCTTGTTGGATTTATTTTTAGCGATTTATAGGATCGTCAAATTTCACGATATCATAAAGTGTTTGCCATTTTAAAACAACATGATGGATAAAACAAACCAATGATCTTGGTTTAAATCTTAATTCATGTGCACATCCGCACTCACATCGAAAACAATTAATATATACGAGTGATGTCCCGGGCAAATTGATATTTAAAAAAATGTCACCAACATTAGAAATTCGAACTGCAATATCTCATGCGATTTTTAAGATAAAAACAAAACAAAAAATACTCAGGAATTCATTATTAAGATCAAACACTTTAAAAGTCTTTTTTTAATTTCTTATTTTTTGTTTGTACATCATTATACATTTAAGAGGTTTTTGACAAGGCAGCTATTTTGCAACAAGTTGACGGATGAAGTTGGCCAGTGAACTCGGCCAAGACATTGGTATGTACTATGTACACAGGGAGTTATATTCAAACCAGTTTATAAATATGCGTATTACCGCATGACAAAATTCAGACCGTTTCAGAATGTCTTAAAACATACTGGAAACTGAAAGTGCTACAACTCAGCCATTTTTCAAGATATAGATGAAACAAAAAATGCTCTGGAATCTTTGTATCAAGGTCAAATGCATAAAAGAAAAATCTTTATGAATTTCTTCCTTTTTTACGCCTAATTTTAAAATTTAAATTCTTTTAAAAAATTAATATTCCGCTATTTTGTAACAAGATGGCAGGTGGAACTGGCTAACGAATTCGGTCCAGACATCGGTATGTACTACGTACGTGCCAAGTTACATCCAAATCAGTTTAAAAATTTGCGTGTTATCACGTAAAGAAAATCAGATCATTTCAAAATGTGAGCAACACTAGAAATGAAAAGTGTTATAACTCAGCCATTTTTAAGATACAGACGAAACAAAAAATGTTCTGGAATCTTTGTGTCAAGGTCAAAGGCATTAAAGAAAAATCTTTTACAACTTATAATTTTTTGTACCTAATTTTAAATTTTAAATTTAACAAAAAACTCAAATGGACGTCATTTTGAAACAAAGTGGCGGAGGAAACTGGCTAACGAACTCGGTCCAGGCCTCAGTACATACTATATACACACCATGTTACATTAAAATCGATTCATAAATACGTGTGTTATCACGTGATAAGATTTTTTAAGATATAGACAAAATAAAAAAATTTCTAAAATCGTTGTTTTAAGTTCTAACATATAAAAGAAAAATATTTCTCAACTTTTATTTTTTTCACATTTAATTTAAAACTTTAAATTAAAAAAAATTAAATGGCCCCCATTTTGAAATAAGATGGCGGATGATGCTGGCCAACGAACTCGGTCGAGTCATTTGTATGTGCTATGTATGTATCAAATTCCATTCAAATCTGTTCATAAATGCGATAGTTACAGCATGACAAAAATCAGATATATATATTGATATATATATATATATATATATATAGGATGATTCAAAAAAGCGTGGACATATTGATATGACAAATCAGGTATACGACAAGGATAAAAAGTCACATAGGAACATAGGGCCGCAAACCATTTATTGAGTCACAAGTACAGGGTGTTTCATCCTAACTCGATTTGGGTTGACGGCAATAAATTTTAGAAAACAGAAGTATATTATAATAAAATATTTAACAGACATTTTTACTTTTGTTTTTAATGTGATAACATAAAAAAAATTGGTAGAAGTTTGCATTATGCTCACCAGTAATACGCACTTAGCACCTCACATTTTGAACTGTGATAATTATCTACAAGCAACATCAGCAATTATCAGCAATAATTATCAATAATTATCAGCAATTATCAACAGCAATCGATGATACCGTATATACTGATTATAATCAGTATATACGGTATCATCGATTGCTTGATCAATATGTTTTCCCAGTTCGTTTCGTAACGTTATCATATTTCACACAAAATAAGGTACATATCGTTGCATTTTCATCACAATGTTTTTATTTTCTTCGAAATTATTACTTTCAAACCGAGTTTCGCTAGAATGAAACACCCTGTATTTTTTACTCAATAAGTAGTTTGCGGCACTATGTTCCTATGTGATTTTTTATTCTTGTTGAATGCTTGATTTGTTATTTCATTTTGCCCACGTTATTTTGAATCCCCCTGTATATGTCAACATTTGAACGGAGGGTGGTTTTGGGGTCTGGGGGTCAAGATCGGTGAAAATATACCAAAATTTTCCGGAAGTGCTTTCCTCTGGACGGCAGCGGCAGCTTTTTACTTTTTGTAATAAAAGCTACCTAATAATTTTTTATAATAAAAGCTGCCTAAAAGGGTGTTAGTGCCTTATTTCCTAAAATTTTATTATAGCTCTTAGATTTCGAATTATACATGTTTCAAATTTATATTTATCTAGTTTTGAACAACATTAGTGGATATTTATATAAAAGTTTGTAACATTTGTGTACCGTCTTTAGTCACATAATTTACAACCCAACAAATATTTTAAGTAAAACAATTTTAAATAAACAATTTTCTGCATAATACTTGTGTGAAACTATCTGAATAAAACACGTGTCCGGATTACGCATTATTTATAAAGAAAAAAAAATCTAATTCTTCGTATAGCTTTTTTCGTTTGAGATTGCAGTTCTATAGAATAAAAATATTCACTTTATTTATCAACGATATCCTTCCTAAAATCGCAACGTATTTGTGTTCAGATGATAAGAAGACTGATTAAACGGTAGAGCCACTGCCTCCTCTACAATGCCTTCTCGCTTGTGACGTAGTGGAGGCCGTTTCCCTGACAACGATCGCGTTTTGAGTTTCGTGGCGATTGTGGAACCAATAAGGTTAGTGATTTCGCCTCCACTTCATGACGTTTCACGTTTGTCGTCTGCTCAGTGAATAGGCATTGTTGAGGGGGCAGTGGTAGAGCAGAGCTCCACTATTTGGAACAGAGTTCAGAAAAATACCGATTTTTATTTTCTTTTATCTTTAACCTGAAAAAAATGTTGGATTTGTGAAAATTTTTGAAATCAGATTTTCGACGGATTTACACGTTTTAGGGGTCAGAGAACCCGAAAAACATGTTTTTATAAAATGTCTGTCGGTCTGTCTGTATGTGGCAAAATTTTGTTGCCATTCTATCTCAAGAACGAATGCAAGGAATTTTAAAAAACTTCAGATTATTTTATACCTTAATACAATCTAGATTTGACTAGTTTTTTTTTTTTTTTTTTTGTAAATAGCTTAATAGGTGGCGTTGCTATGCTACATTACAAATAATATTCAAAAAAGAGCTTGGTTTTTCATTAAACTTTAAATTCAGTTAGTACATTATATCGCATGGTATTGATTACGTTTTGGTGCAAATCGCTCAACAGATGGCACGGCTATATGCTTTATTTGTGATTATTGGAATAGCTTTATCTCAAGAATTAATGAATGAAATTTCACAAAACTTAAGATTCTGTGTGACATTGATACTAGACATTAAATTAATCTGATTATTTTTTGGTGTATAAAGCTCGATAGCTGGCGTTGCTATGCTGCATTATTTACAATTTACACAATAGCTATATCTCAAGAACTAGTGCATAGATTTTCATAAAACTTTATATTTAGTTAGTGCTTTATATAACATGGTGCTGATTAGGTTTTGGTGCCAATCCTCATCAGGTGGCTTTAACATGATGCAATATTCCTGATTATCGCAATAGCTCTATCTCAAGAACTAATACACCTAGTTTTCTAAGACTTCAGTTTGCGACTTAAGACGCAGCACTATCACAGAAAAAAGATCCTGATGATAATGTAAAGTCTATAAGAGCGTTTTTTTTCAAATATCTCGCTCAAATTTTAATATTTTTACTTGACTTTTTTTTTGCATAGGATAGCTGAGGACGATCTACAATCGGCCTAGTTTTTACTTTTTCTATTTTGCTTATTTATTTTTTATATTATGATAGTTTCAATTTCATAACCGATTTAAACCGGTTTTGAAATTTAAAGTATTTTTTTAAAAAACCTGAAACCAAAATTGAAAAAGTAAAAGTGCGCCATTTGTGTATTGTCCTCAGCCATCCTATGTAAAAAAATCGCGTAAAAGTATTAAAATTTGAGAGAGATATTTGAAAAAAAACGCTCCCATAGACTTTACATTATCATCCGGGTATTTTTCTGTGACTAGTGTTGAGTCTTAATTATAGAAATGTGTAGGAACTTTAGTCGTTGTCCAGTCCATCCGGCCACCTGTCTGTCTGTCCTCATGCAAAAACACGAAAACTACCGAACCGAATCATTTGAAATTTAAAATATATATTTGTTGCATAATTTGACGAGTCATTGAAAATTTTATGAAAATTAGTTGTATAGTTTTATAACAGGAACTATCAAAAGTATCCCGTTTCTTTACGATCAATGGGAAAAATACATTCAATTGCATTTTAATGGTGTTACTCTTTTGAGCATAATAAAATTGATATGCATCTATATCATATATACTAAAATTGACATTCTGTACAATCTGCGGTGCAAGGAATATTTGTTATTAATTTAGAGGGCGACATAAAATTATTATATTACTTAATGATATAGGGAGAAACACCGCTTGAGGAGAGTTTTAATAATGTTATACTGTTTCATATTTTTTTAAATTGATATATGCTGCTGAGATTTACTACAAGTTACTTCCTGTATAGTATTTACAATAATTCCTGGATACCTACAGATAGTTTTTACAGGGACACACAAAAAATTTCGGATGCAATATTGTATCCGAAGCACTGTATACTACAAGAACACCAAGATCTGAATGTTATAAACCCCGTTACAGTATGCACTCACCTCATTTGCCACGCTTGACGTGCAATTTCTGACTTGTTTTATATTGTTACTGGTGATCGACTAGTTTTCATCCGTTGGAAAGAACAGAATACGCAGATACCTTTTTTGTCTAATGTACTCCAACATCTTTCTTATTACTATTTTTATTATTTTGTTTTATATACTTTTCTACCATTCCTAGACAATGCACTGACAAAGAAAATGTCCAAAAAAATTTTTTTTAAACAATCTTATAGTTATAATTTTTATACTAACACTAATACTACATCAAACAAAGATAACATTAAACTTTTATTATGGTGTTATAGCTTTTTTTTATGATATTTTAAACTTTATATTTTCTTTTAAGTGAAAAACACTTTCACAATTCATAAAGTTTTTTATTATTTATTTATTTATTTATTTATTTTTGCATTGTCTGCCTGAATAGAACGGGTATTTCACGCCAGTATTACTTATCGTATATCTTTGTTTGCCAAAGTGTATTCAGCTTTAACGGTTAAAGAAGACAAACTTTTATATTTAAGTTTATCACGTCTGATTAAAATTTGCTTCATTGTTTGCGATATCTCTCCATTCGCGATAAGATATTTATTTCCTTGTATTGATATCGACACATCTTTTCCTTGCAGCACTGGTATGATGTATCAGTGTCATGGCAGTTCATATATATTCAAAGTTCTGTATGTTTAATTTTGTTTTTTGTGTTTCATGTTTGGCATTAATACCTTGCGCAGAAAATAAACAAGGTAAGAGAAATATTTATGTATGCTTTAGTTATGATGGAATTTATTGAATAGTAGAATGTGCTGGATCATTCCATGGTAGATTACGTTACATTTAGAACAATCTACTGAAGTAATTTTAGTATTATAACAATAAAAAATATTCAAATGTAAAATTAACATAATTTGTCTGTGTAAATTATCTAAGCTCAATTCGAATGTAAATTATCTACAAAAAGATAATGAAAATTACACTTTATATGACAACGTAATTTTATTTTTTCAATAATGGCAATTATCATAGTAAATAAAATTACCAAAATTTAATAAATAACATTAAAATTAGCTAATTTTCATCTTAATTGGGCTTGGAATAAGTTGGATTAAGTTTGATTAGCATTATGCTTAATTTCTTATTAAATATAAATTGCAGAAAATGGTATCATTACACATAAAGCATTAAAAATTTGACTGTGACATAATGCTATACTATATAAATAAAATAGAAAATACAGCAAAGCAACCGTTTGTTTGAAGTCAGTTTCCAAGCAAAACGTCATAACTGACGAATGAAGACACGAATGAAAGCGTCTTTTGTGTATCCTTTTGTGAATTTACATGAATTAATTCTTCGTTTGATGAGTTTTGAAGTTTTGGGTTCAGTTTTGAAAAATGAATATTCTATTGAGCATTGAAATTTCGGATCCTTTTTAGCTCACAAGCAATCCAAGCTATTGTGCCGGGAAGTTTCTATTTAAACCTCTCATGCACACGCGCCTCATATAAGGACAGATAATTATTGCATTGAGTAAAATGTACTCAATTTTAAGTACTTGACATACTCAAAATACCACGTCAAATTTACATTTTGAATCATTTTTTTGTGTGTGTTATATTACTGCTGTTATATTACTAAACTTGTTCAAAATGTAACACATGTTAGAATGGAATGACCTTTCTTCATAACTGCTTTTCTACATGATGAAAAGGTCTAAATTACTGTAATGGTTACTGGATAGTTCTTCTAAGCACGGATTTGGTCATGTTGGTGTTATCAACACATACAGTTCTGTGAAAAAAATTGTAAACACATACTGCTAGCTTCCTCAACAAATTATTGTACGAAGAAAGCTACTGGTACCGAATGACTGGAAAAAGTTTACTTTTAAATGATGTACATGAAATTTGCTTAGGGGATCATCTACATATTAAAACAAATCAATATTTCAAATCTTGGGTTCAAATTCTGCCTAGTCACCAATATTGTCATTTGAATAATAATTTATTGAATTATAAAATCCAAAATTCAGTGATTCTAATGTAAAATTATTTTTTTTCTATTTTTTTATTAATATCTCTTAAAATTATACTCCTAACGTACTATATTTTATGTAGCAATAATACTAAAATACTGAAACATAAATACGTTGAATTTGTATTTTTGAATTATGACATTTTTATATGAATTATGAAATTAATATTAAAAAAACTATGAATTGCAACCTACATTTTTGGGGGGATTTAGGTTTATTAAGTATTGCTTTATGGAAATCGACAATTTCAAAATATTCTTCCAAGCAGTTCTCAAATTAAGCTTAAAAACAGCAAAATGGAGGTTTTAAGTGCCGTTTACAACAGAAGTGACTTCTTATACTATCATGTAATCTAAGCCGTCTCCAATAACTGCTTGAGTAACGCCTAGATGCCTTGATCAATCTTTGATTGCCTATCCTGCATTTTTTTTTTTTTTCATATTTTTAGTAGCTCTTGTATTTGACATTGGCAAGATTAAATAACTAGAGGTGGTGGACTATAAAATTATATTATCGGCTTAGTAAAATCAGAATAACGATATTTGTTCAAAAGCAGTGTTTGTGTACTGTCGTTAAAAAAAAAAATACCACCAACTCTTAAACTATTCACAGTAGAAGAAAGTTACTAATACCACACGAATGGTAATAAAGTCTATTTTTAGATGATGTATATAAAATTTGTTTAGGGACGATCTACAAATAAAAACAAAAAACTTTGTTTTTTTTTCAATGCCAACACTCAATTTTGATAATACATTCTGTTTAAACAACGCCTTGAAGTGAAATTTGAAGTCATATGTTTGATAGATTTCTGAAACGTGTTATTAAAATCCTTGTATTGCTTTCTCTATGCATGAATATTATGTAAAGACAATGAGAAACATGTCAGAATTAAAAAATCAAAATCTGTAGAGTCATTTTTTTAAAAGAACCGAAATATTAAAATTGCAATCCAATTCCTGTGTAACTCAATCGTAAGAATTATATAGCAAAAGAAAATTTGTGACTGGAATTAGTGCAGTGAAAAAAATGATATACTCAGAATTGAGTAAATCGATGTAGCCATATGAAATTGAGTACGTTTGAATCAAAAATGAACACATTGCTTTCTAAAATTTGAAACATGTTATGTTTTCAAAACAAACAAACAATAATTTTGTATCCTGTACATGTTTATTTCATTCATTGCGGCATAAAAGATGCTTATTAATGAAAATATTAAGTTATGCACAGTATTTTAAAATAATTAAGTGCTTGCAAAAATTGCTCTTGTCCTTAAGGGGACGAGGGACCTTTAAAATCATTTTTTTTCTATTTTTAAAATTGCCCTTTAAATGTTATTCAAGGGTACATTACATGCATTATAACATATATTTATCACAAAAAAAATGTAAAAAAAAATTTTTTTTTGAAAAAAATAGGGAAATTTGTGTAATATTTTAGATTTAACGAGAACTTTTCAAAATGTCCCATCCGCATTCCATATCAATGAAAATCTCCAATATTATTTATACAAGTTTGATTTACATGTATAAATAAAACTGTGCATGGAATTTCATATATCTGAATATAAAGCTAAAAAAAGATAATTTTTCTAATTTTTTCTGAAACTTTGAGTGTTTGTGAATTTATTTTTACAATAAACTACCTACAACTTTTACAATTATTTTTATTTTTAAAAAACCATGCACAGTTTTGTGACATATATTGAGATGAATAACTATAAAAATTTTCAAAGCATTCAGTGAAAAAATAATGCGCATGGAGCATTTCGAAAAGTTCTCGTTAAATCTAAAATATTACAAAAATTTCAATATTTTTGTCAAAAAAAATTTTTTTTTACATTTTTTGTGATAAATATGTGCTATAAGACATACAATGTACCCTTCAATAATATTCAAAGTACAATTTTAAAAATATAAAAAACATGAATTTGAAGGTCCCTTGTCCCCTTAAAAATATTTGACTTCGATATTTTGATAATAACTTTTTCTATTTTTCTTAACAGATAATCAAATAAACTTTTAGTGATAATTTTGAGCAAGAATTAAATGCCAGTATATTTTTTACTTTAAATTGTGACTTCGGGGTACAGTTCATAGCAATTTATATCTGAACACAACCACGGAATCAGAAATGAGTACATGTGTTTCTCAGTTTTGAGTATATTTGAATCGGAGCTATTTTAAGTATGTGAAATATTTAAAATTGAGTATTTCTTACTCAATTTTGAAAACTCATTTTTTCAGTGTGCATGACTTTCTCTACGTATAGATATTGCAAAGAAATAATGAAAAATATTTCAGAATTCACAATTCTCTGTTGCGATATTTTTAAAACAATATGCATATTCAAATTGAAATTCCTGTGACATTCAATAACAAATATATATAAAAAAATCTATATTGAATTAGTGGTTGACTAGTCTGTATACAAAAATGTTGTAAAAATTTATAATGCAAAAGGTGTGAAAATTAATAAATCAAACTTTCTAGTGTCATAATTTTAAAAGAACCTATATATTCAAATTGTAATACCTATGTTATTCTATTGTAAGAATTCAATACAAAAAGAAAATTTCAGATTGAAAACAGTCGATGGTCTACTCAATACATCCCAAGTTTGCGTTGCGAAGCTGTCTTTTAATGTTCTAAAAACTTTTCATTAAGTTTTTTGCCTATTGAAATAGACAGTTGAATTCTCATTTCAGAATAGACGCTTTCAGTGTGACGTCACTTATGCCATTTTGCTTGAATACTGACTCTAAACAAAAGGTTGCTATACTTCATTTCTTATTAACCCTCCAAGCGTCTTGCAAAAGGGTAAAATTGTAATGTTGTTTTCTCAACATTTTGAATTAAATGTTAAGAAAATATGATTCTTTCAAAATTATAAAAAAAAAAAACTTTTTTATAAGCATGAATGCAATCATCCAGAGTATGAATGATTCTAAAATGCATTGAAAATTCATTAAATCTATAGAATTATAGTATTTTACATATTGCTTATATTGCAGTGAAACCTGGAGCTTAGTAAAGGGTAAAATTATAATGTTGTTTTCTCAACATTTTGTTTTAAATGTTAAGAAAATATGATTCTTTCAACATTATATAAAAAAAACTTTTTTATAAGTATGAATGCAATCATCCAGAGTATGAATGATTCTAAAATGCATTGAAAATTCATTAAATCTATAGAATTATAGTATTTTACATATTGCTTATATTGCAGTGAAACCTGGAGCTTAGTATACGGAATAATACGTTCCAGACGCTTAGAGGGTTAAGTATAAATCGTAGAATGTGGTATCATTACATATAAAGCATTAAACACTTGCCTGTGACATATAGCTAAAAATATAGCTATACTATGTAAATAAAATAAAAAATGACACATAGCAACCGTTTGTTTGGAGTCAGTTTCCAAGCAAAACGTCATAACTGACGTCACGACTGAAAGCGTCTTTTGTGTATCCTTTTGTGAATTTACATAAATCAATTCTTAGTTTGATGAGTTTTGATGTTTTTTGTTCAGTTTCGAAGAATAAATATTCTATTGAGATTATTTCGGATCCTTTTCAGCTCACAAGCTGTTATGACTTCATTCCTTGGGAAAAGAAATGATCCCTATGGGGATTTTGTCGTGACGTCATCCCCGTCCCGAGGGAAAAATAGTTTAGAATTTTTTTTTTATTCCCGCTTGGATGGAAGTTGTTTTGATCCGGCGAAAAGCCGAGAAACTATTTTTTAATATATGTTTGTGAAGTTTATTGTATGTTTATGTGTTTTGTGAATAATAAACTGTATGTGTTCAAAAAATGGATGAATTGATGAGACAAACACAAATATAATTCGAATAACTCGATGACAAACGATTACAAGAATTCTTCACAAGCAATAGACGTTGTTGTGCCGGGAAGTTTCTGATTAACCCTCTCATGCACACGCGCCTCATATCAGGACAGATAATTATTGCATTACAAAGCAAAAAAAAAAAAAATGGTTTCTTAAAATTGAGTGAAATGTACTCAGTTTTAAATACTTCACATACTCAAAAAAGTTCCCATCCAAATGTACTCAAAACTGAGAAACACGTTGCACTTATTTTTGATTCCGTGGTTGTGTTCAAATGTAAATCGCTATAAACTGTACCCTTAACTATAAAAAAAAACCATATACTGGCATTTATTTCTTGCACAAAATTATTAACAATAAAAGTTTAATTGACTGTTTATTAAGAAAAATAGCAGAAATTATTAGCAAAATACCCAAATTGAATATTTTCATGGCAAGAACACTATTCGCAAGCACTTTTGAATTAGGGTAATATCCCCAATAATTGGCATGCACCAATGATTGGCACATCCTAAAAACATGTCCTAAAATAAGATTTATATCCAGTCTTTTAAAAATGCAAGACCATATATCAGTTATATGCTCATTTACGTTAAAGATTATAACTTTGATTTGTGCTACTAGATGACAATAGAGCCTAGGAAAAAGAAACAATTGTGGCTTGTATCAAATTAGTCATTTTTGTTGCAAATGCTTCTTCTTTGGATTAAGGAAGGCATGCTTTTCAATTCATTATTATTTGATTTATAATATACTTTAAATTTTAATTGACAACAGTTTTGTTTAGTTAAAAAGGATTACTTTAATTGTGTAAAAGTATTTTCGACACAAAATTTGAATTTCTGAATTAATGATAGATGCCAATTAATGGTGCTTCAATATTGCTAGTTCCAAGTAACTGACACCTATTCCAATTACTAGGAATTCGCAAGGAATTTGAGATTAAACCACTTATTTTGGAAGTACTTTCAAAATTATAGATTAATTTTGTTTATCATTTGTTTTTATTTGAAAATATGAAATATTATCAGTAATTGGCATCCATTAAAGCTTCATATGAAAATTACTGGGGACAGCATGGCAATTACTAGGTGTCAATATAAGTATATTGTATTGTTTTAAAGTGTTCACATTTCAGACTAATATGCCGATTTCTTGCTCTCAAAAACCTGAAATATGGCATCTTTACCCACAGTAAATTAATTTAAAGTGATTAAACCCAATGCAAAATGTAAAGGTTTTTTTTTAAATATAAACATGTGCCAATTACTGGATCACAAGCTGTCATGCATTGGTGCTCTAGGTGCCAATTACTGGTACTTTCAGCAACTTTTTATAAATATATTTTTATAAAAATACTTTTTCAATTTTTTTTCTTTTTTTTTTTGCTTTTAGTGGGCAAAATAGATGCACAGATATGCATTCTTTGATTTAAAAATATTTCCAAGTAAATATCTTATTTCTTTGTAATGAAAATTTAAGTAAGTTTAAAGACAAATTCTTAATGTGCCAATTACTGGGGATGTTACCCTATTTCAAAATTGTGTGTATAGTTTATTACTTACATTAATAAGCGTATTTCATGCCATTATAAATAAAACAAACCATTTCAAGGTACAGAATTTTAGTTAGTTTGATAGCATGTGATGTTTGAAAATTGAGAAAGCAATATGTGTCCATTTTTGATGCAAACATATTCAATTCGATATGAGTACAACGATGTACTCATTCTTGAATACCGTATTTACTCGTGTATAAGGCGCACTTTTTTTTCCAAAAAATTAGGGCAAAACTCCTAGGTGCGCCTTATACAAGAAATAATTTGTTACTGTTGGATGCAGTCGAACGATATGCATATGAAACAAGAAATTATTCAAAGAAGATATTAAAACTCGAAAAATGTTACTTAATTGAAGTATTACTGCATATTTATTTCATTCCTTGCAGCTTTTTATATAACAGAGCTAATGACATTATCTAAACGCGAATTAGCAATTCTCTTTACCGTCACTCATTCCTATTTCCCGTCATTCTCTTAGAACCCGAAGTCTAAAAATGCATTTTCGTCTTGTTTTCTGGTCTGGTGTAATGTTTGTTTCGACATTTTTTTTTTTTTTTACTGAAATACATTTGGTCATTCTTCATTAGCGTATCAAATTTATGGTGCGCGTTATATAAGAGATTTTAAGAAATTGCCATTTTTACTTGTAAAGTAGGGGTGCGTGCTTATACACGCGTGCGCCCTGTACGTGAGTAAATACGATACTTCACTTTTTTTCTTTCAATGTAAGAAAAAAAGAGCATTTATTAATGGGGATCTGATTTGCTGACAGCCCGTAAGATATGGTGACGTCACTGCAACGTCGTTGTGAAGTCACATTGTGACTTTGTGACCATCGATTGTCGATGTGACGTCACGTGACGTCGATGTGAAGTCACAGTGACTAAAATGTGAAGTCGTTATGGCCGTTTTAGAGCTTTTTTGTGACGTCACATTGTGACCACTTTGCGACGTCACAATGTGACCAATTTGTGAAAAGTGTGTCATTTGTGACTACTTTGACATTAACATTGTGACGAACTGTGAAAATTTTTTTAGAAAGTCACATCTTAGTCACATTGTGACGTCACTGAGTGGTGGCATTTTCGTCACAGGTGTGATGTGACCAAAGTGACTCACAGTGACGTCATTGTGACGTCACTGTGAACATGCATGCTATGAGGGAGGTAATAGCTAGCCTGCAGCATAATTATAAAATCATTTTATAAAAGCTTCTCATTTAATTATAAAATATATATATTTTTTCGTCAATAATGAAAAATGTTGAAAAATAACTTATGCAAATGAGGCATATACGTATGTATGTATACATACATACTTAACGCGATATCGCTAAATAAAAATATCTAATATGCTTTAAAGCAGGTGTACAGGTTCTATCTAATAAGGCACTTCTCTGATTAGTTTTGGAGGTGCATTGGTTAAATTAAAGGAGGTAACGGGAGTTTAATAACCTTTAATTTAGACAAATGTGTTTTTTCATGAAAAATTATCTGATTTCCTTAAAATTTTGTACATCAGTTTGTTCTGACATGTCGCTTCCCTGATTATGTATGGACGTTCATTGGTTAATTATAAAGCAGGGAAAGGAGGGAGAGTAAGACCCCATAATTTACCTAACTGTATTTATCGTGATTTACTTTATTTTATGATAGGCATTATTCTTTAAAATAAAAGTATGGTATACAAATAATCACCCACCCCCTACCTCAACTTTTATATTTAACTGTTAAACCCTCAAAATTATTCAGCATTACGCTTATCATAATGAGCTTATATCCAAACTTCGGAGCAAATCAGATAATTTTGCATAAAAACCATTTATATATTTTAATGGGAGGCAATCCCCCGTTTCCTCCTTTATCCTTAACCGAAGAAATCTCAAAACTAATCAAGGTTGCACCTTATCAGAATGAATTTATATCGAAAATTTGAAAGAAAGTTGATAATTCTGCATGAAAAGTTCATTTACCTAAATTAAGGGAGGTATATCCCCCCGTTCCCTTTTGTATACTTATTCAATGAATTCCCAAAACTAATCAGGGAAGCGCCTTATTAGAATAAACCTATATCCAAAATGTGAAGTAAATTAGATATTTGTATCATGAGATATTCGTGTTATATATGTATATACATACATACACGCAAAACCTGCTGTCACACTATCGCTCAGAGTTTGGTAGTCTGTGAGTTAAAAAACAACGTTTAAAAAAGACATTTTATTTCTTGTATTCAACGCCAGAGATCTTTAGTACTCGCCGGTTCTGTATGTATGCATGTTCTGTTTATATGTACGAAAGTATGCATATATGTATGTTCTATGTTTGCATATGTATGCACGTAACTCGATAACACATGATAAAAATACCAGATTTGCTTAAAATTCTGGATATAGGCTTATGGTTATAAATTACTTCCTTGATTATTTTTGGGAGTTCATTGGATAAGTATAATAAAGAAAAGGGGGCTAATTACCCCTTAGTTTAGATAAATAGGTTTTTCATACACAATTTTTAAATTTCATTCAAATTTTAGATACAGGTTATTCTGGAGAACCATGTTTAAAGATAACAGTAGCTCTTGTACCGTAATACCAATTGTTTAAGAAAAATTAAGAGAAAAAAATAATAGGAATAATATAAGAATTATTTAAGAATAAATATTAACACCATTTTTAACTTCTAATGGAGCACGATTAATTTTCTTTATATATATATATATAATTAAATGACAGTATAGAAAAAAAAAAACTTCATCAATATATATATATATATATTTTTTTTTTTTTTACATAATTAGTAATTTGACTGTTAAATTAACATACTAACAAATCTAAAATAAATAATTGGTAGGTCTAATTTATTCCAATCAAATAAATGAAATTTGCATATGTAGGACAAATGCACCACAAAATAAAATAAATAGGCAGCATACTTTCAAAACACATTAACGAGCTCAATGTTATACATAAAAAAATAATTAAATTACACAAAATGTAAATACTACCTCTGGTAATAAAGTTCGGTGAATGAATTTAGAACAACCGATCTGACGACACTGGGTAAATAAAATGCTGCACATGCATAGAGGCAAGTGTTGACCATCTTCCCCCATCGTTGTTCAGTTGAGCGTCGTTTATGTTCTGTGTAAGACGTGCTTTACTAAATGCTTGTTCAGTGTGCTGGTTCTTAAGTGAGAACAAGAAAATGAACGAATAAGAGATCAGTTTAAAGTTTGGTTTTAAGCTTTGCAAGACACCGAAAGAAATTCATGAGGGATGGTGCAAACTGAACATCCACCATATTCGCCAGATCGCAATCCTCCATACTTTTTCTTTTTTTCATGACTCAAACTTTTTTGAAAGAGATTTGACCATATTGCTGACATCCAACGAAACGTGACGAAGCTTTTGAACTCCATTTCAAAAGAAGATTTCTTGCGAATTTCACAGGACATGTATAACAGATGTCAGCGATGCATAGTTATGGGAGATCCCTATTTCGAAGGATGGTATGGTAACTTTCGTTAATATTTCATCTACATTAATGTTACAGGACTATTAACCGAACTCTATTGTCAGAGGTAGTATATTAAATGCTTTACATTTTCAGTAATTTGATATTAAAATTAACATCTAACAATTCTGGTTAAAAGAAATTAAATCTAATTTACTTTAAACAAATAAATCGAGTTATGCGTCCTCCATAAATGAGATCACGTGTTTTTTTCTATATTTTTTAACCCTTTTTTCACAGATTGTCACACTTCACTTTACCCCTCCTCTCTTTTGTAGCATGTCACGCTATATTACGTAAACCTATACTTGCAATTCAGAAACAAAGCACTACATTTTAGATCATATTCCATTTTTGATTTTAAAACTTTAAATATGTGTTTTAATGGCATTTTTGAGCTCAACAATAAAAATGGTTCTTGTACTTCTTTCATATAAAATAAGGTTTACAACAAAATATTACAAACAATATTACAACAAAAAAAATATTATTTAATATAGAATGTAGTAATATTTTAGAGTTTAAAATAGAATTTATCACATTTGGCTTTAAATCTGGTCGCTATCAACACAAAATATTTTGATTTTAAAATAACTTCATAATTCATAATTTAATACGCAGAATTTTAATGCTTTTATTTAAACCATAGGTTCCCAACCTTTTCTGGACCACCGCCCCCTTTAGAAGAGAAAAAAATGCCAACGCCCCCCCCCCCTCTTCCATAATAGTTATTTATACAAAATTTTAAAATATTGTTGCATATTATCTATATTTTATCTGTCTATCTATCTATTAAGAATCACAAAATAGAAGTTAATTAAAAAAACCATCAAATGTAATTTTTTTTTAATTAAAAACTGAAAAATAAACAAAAGACCAATAAGATTAAAAAAAAAAAAATACCGAAATGGTTGAGGCTGATGAAGTTTTAACAATTTGTTCATGTTGGATTCCAATTTATTTAACATCAGTCACAAATTGTCAGGTTCAAAAATGTCTGTTCCCTTTCTTATACAGTAAATTAGCTACTGCACGGAACCCACTCTCAGCAAACCTGATGAAGGAAAAGCAATTAAAATTTTATGTAATCCCGGTCACAATCCAAGTTAGAGAACTGTATTTTTTTTTTAATTAGAACTCTTAGTATCCATTTCTGATTTTTTTTTTTTTTTTTTTAATTCTTGTTTGCTGTGAGTTCTACGATTTCCTCGTCTAAATATGATGATATTGCTGTATCTGCATTTGCAAAGTAAATATTCCTGTTTTCATAAACTGCGAATAATGTGGCTAAGTGGCTGCATTCTCATTTACTTAGATTTCGTTTGATCAAAAAAAGTTTACCCATGGAAGCAGCTATGAGGTTTTTTGTTTTAATTAAATTGAACTCATCATCTTGCAATTATCTGATTCCTTATTAAAAATATTTAGAATTTTTAAATTTAGTTAATTAAAGATTCTAAACAGATCTTTCAAATAATCGATGTCATCTTTCTAATGTAATCAGGTTTTAGCGTATTTTTACACCTCTGTTTTCAAATAAGTATAATACTGAATTAAATATATTGAAAAACGATTCAGACAAATACTTTTTCAAAGACAACGAACTTCTGTATGCAGCAGCAAACAATTGTAATCCTTTGCAAATCTGACGCAAAGTGATAGTGGCAACTGCACTACAAATTGATACAATTGTTTCACTTTGTTTTAAAATGATTTTCACTATAAAGTTGACAAAATATCCTGTCATTCAATAAAATGCTTCTATTCATATTGACTACCCTAATACTGAATGAACGACGTATACAGGTATTCATTCAACAATTTTAAAAACAAATGCTGATGATGAATAACAGAATGCACAGAGTACATTTAGTACTGCTTGTTTCAAATGTGTTAATAAAACTTTATGATGCCCCGTCGTTGCTGGAGCAACATCAGTAGCAAGATCTTATGAAAAGTAATTTCTCTTGGACTAACTTCATGGTATTAATATCGATTCTCTCTTCGCATTAGTTTCCAAATTTTTTTGCAAATAATAACTCTTGACATTTTTTTTTCCTTTATGAGTTTTTGTTACTTGGTAACGCTGATCCATCGAGTTGAATGGAAAATTTGCAGGTTTTTAATTAATAGCATGATGATATTTCAATGCCTTTCGTCTTCTATTCTTCTTTACCGAATTATTACTCAGTATTTTTTCTGATGATATCTGGTGAATTCTTATAATCAAGAACATTTTTTATTATCTCTCTAACTACCGGCAAGATTAATTTCTCGCCGTTTGTGCGTGGTTTTCATACTTTTGCGATTAACAATATATTATTATATGAGGCTCGTGGTCCATCATTTTGTTTAGAAGACGACAGAAAAAAGTTTGATACAGTTGACAGCTCTAAATTTTTCTTTTTTAGTCATTGAAGGACATATCTTTTCCAGAGCTGCCAAGCCTCCGGCTTTTTCGATACCAATATTTAAATTCAAAAAATGTTTCTTTATTTAATTTTAACAATTGAGCGATTTAAAATAACTATATTTTCACTAAGATAATAGTGGTGTACTAAAAGCCGGAGACTTGGCTGTTATGCTTTTCTATCAGCACGCATTTATTCAAATGCGCTTGTAGCCTAGAAGGCTTCATTGCTTCATTAAAAAAAAAAAAAAAAAAAAAAAAAAAAAACATTTTTTGACAAATTAAGTACTTAAGCAACGAGTGATTTGTAGAAGAGTGCGTAGATCCATATTTCAAAAACTCAATATTCTACTGCCGCCATTTTTTCTATGATTAAGATATTTTGAAATAAACTTTTCATTATTTAAGTTTAAATAAATTTAAATTTAACAAATTTATGGATATAATGATTTTTATCACTTTCACTAAGAAAAAATAAATTTCTTGAATTGATTCAAATCACGGGTTCGTTTAAAAATCTCTGTTCAGACATAGTATGTAGTTATATTTCAGATTTTTTTTTTTTAATACAGGTTAATAAAAAATTTTGTTTAAAACTTTCAGACGACCAATTATCGCGAATTTTGTACTCTACAATTTTTGAATGCATGTTCCGCCGTGATATTTTGACATTCATGAAAAAACTGCAGCTACAATTTTTTTAGACTGATAAAATAAAATTTTGTTCTCCGCGATTTTAGCCCTTTTTCATTTTCCACGGCGATTTTTTTGACACGAGTAAAATAAATTTAACCTTCAGATCTAAGTTTACTGCATAAATTTTAAAGGTGCAGCTAAGGTTTTCGTCACGGACTGGGAAATGCAGAGGAGATGAACTATTTTCATTATATAATTCCTATATAGGCAAGTGAGCCATGACCGCCCCTCTTAACTGTCTTAACGCCCCCCATTTTTCTCTAAACCCGCTACCGCCCCCCTGGAAGGCTCCAGCGCCCACTGGGGGGCGGTACCGCCCCCGTTGGGAACCTATGATTTAAACGATAATGTGTGATATCACATTACTTCTTACCCTCTCCCACCCTCTTGTCACAAACTGTCACAATTTCATAACCCCTGCCCCATTCAGTGTGACATCATTTATGGATGGTACTGGTATATGTAGGACAAATGAAGCATGATGGTTGGTTGGTTGGTTGATTAGGGTTTTATGGCGCAAAATTTTAGGGACATGCTGCGCCAAGAACAAGGTGAGAACAAAAAGTTCAAAAAAACGTAATACAGCTTAAAATGTAAAAGTGAAAATGTAAAAATAGCATTAAAAGGCTGTCCTAGTATTTGTCATAATTAGAAAGTCAAGTTAGGATTAAAATCTGTCTCCAAATGTCAAAGTTAAAATCAAACAATGTCTAAAAAGAAGCACAAAAATATATAAAAACAATTTAAAAGGGTAAAATCACTGAGGTCTATATTCTTCAAAAGTAACATTTTCATCATCATCACTCGAGTCGTAAGATGCCGACTCCATAGCCTCCTCCACGTACTGATTCATCTGCCTTGGATCTTTGAGATTAGCTGTAGATGGGCTATGACATGATTTTCTCTGTTTATTCTTCACAGTTTGCCACTGTGAAGAACCCCGAATAGTTTTATTCTCTTTTGTTTTCTGGGTAGGTTTTACAGTTAGATTAGTTTTGGGTTTGTGGGAATTTGATGCAGATGAATCAGGTGTTTTTCCATTGTCAGGTTTGGTTGTATTTTTTGATTGGCTTGATTTCTGTGCTTGACTAGTCCAATATTCAATTTTCACAGGTTCTGATGACGGTTTCCAAAGCACTAATTTTGGCAACACTCTGGTAACAGCAGTAGCGTGGGCATCACGGGTCTTTTTCTTTATAGGACTAGATGTTTTTTCAGGAGAACAGTTCTTAAAAGGAGCTTCAGTCTGGGTACTAATGTGTCTTACAGGTTTTGTTTGTTGCTTAAGTAAGCTAGAGTAAGAAACTCCAACAGATGGGGTTCTCGATTCTACAATTTTACGAGCTTCAGGGTAAGGAAGGTTTTGGGTTATTTTTATAGTAATGATCTCTTTTTCACGGTTCCAAATAGGACAGGAGCGAGAATATTATGTATGGTCACCTTTGCAATTTGCGCAGCGTTCCTGTTTTTCACAAGTTTTACTGTCGTGGCCAACTTCTGCACAATGTGCACAGGTAACAGTGCCACGACATTGGCCATTAGTATTGGTATGGCCATAACGCTGGCATTTAAAACAACGGATCGGATTAGGGATGTAAGGTCGGACTGGACAATTTAAATAGCCTGCTTTAATTCTAGTAGGTAAAATATGGCTATTGAAGGTTAATATTATGTTTAGTAGGAATTATCTGACCATTTCTACGGATAGTGATACGGCGGACATCTACGACATTTTGATCCTTTAAGTTAGTTAGAAGATCTTCTTTTGGGGAAAATAACAGATCTGGTTCAGATATTACACCACGACAAGAATTTAAAGTTGGATGTGCTTTAACAGATACAGAAAAGGTGCCTTTTGTATTACTATTGGACAAAAATTGTGACTGGTTGCCTGTAGAAACTTCAACCAGTAAATCCCCAGACTGTAATTTTTTGAGGGAATGGCCATCACCAAGAACAGATTGAAAGGTTTTAGCAATAACAAATGGTGAAGTTTTTTGAAAGAGCTATCAGAGAGGCTATCATTGCGTTTAATTACGAAAAATCGAGTAAAAGAGGAATTCTTTGACATTTGTTGCTCTCCACATGGGAGAGAGATAGATGAAAGAGAAGTTTTTCCATCCATATTAAGTGAAAAAGGAATTCGGACCCCGGCCGCACCACCCACTCCCGAGCCCAACAAGGGGATGCACATTCGTGCACCAGTGCTAACCAGGGTCTATACGGTCACAAGACAATCCTATGTCAGTCTCCACCCTTAACGAGATGACTAGTAATTGCTCGCTCACTTGATCCCTAAAGCCAGTGACAAAAGTCAGCTGACCAGCCGATTGATGCATACGGGACCAATATGCACCTCCCGTCTACCTGAAGCAGAGGCCAAAGCAGTGTGTTGGTTTCCCTCAACTACCAGGATCCCCCTTTCCAGGGACACGGGTCGCCACGCACGGCCAACACGTGGGTGGTTTACAATTCTCCATGAGTCGATATACAGGATGTATCGGCCCATGCAGAATTGCCCTCACCTCCGAAGAGGAAACCACAATGAGAGTGAAACAAAGAGGAAAGGAAGACCAGAGGAGTAAGAGGAAAAGGAAAGGAGAAAGATCACTCAGGTGCCCCGGGGTTGTGAAGCCCGTGAATACCTAAAGAAGGTATCCCCCTGGGGGGCAAATGAAGCATGAAAACTAATGAATAAGATGTACACATGACCTTGCTCAGTGGTACACTACAGAAAAAGGAAATTTTATATGAACTCGTACTAATAAAATGAATGATAAAGATTAATTCATACGTTTCAAACTGTTTCTGCATTCGTCTTCAGGATAATTTTTATTCTGAAATATTAAAAATCCTGGAGATGAAATCTTGATTAATTACATTAATGGAAACTGCAGTGGGTACACCAGAAAGTTTTAAAAAGAAATAAATTAAGATAAATCAAAAGTTCACGTGAAGACCATGGATTGTCACGGAGAAACGGATAACATACAAAGTCATGGTAAAAGAAGGATAAATTGAAATATTGCAAACAGGTAAATAATTATTTTTTTATTACGTTAAGCTAGATTATTGTTACATTAAAATATAAATGTTATATTAACCTCTTCAGTCCATGAGTACCCAAATGGGTACACCAGTTTTGTCCCATTTTATTAATGATACTCAAATATAAATGAAATTTCGATATAAGAATAATATGTTTCGAATTCTAAGATTCGAGCTAATGAAAATAAAATAAAAATCTCGCTTTGAAGTCAAACGAGAGAAGAAATAATTCAGTAATAATTAAAAATACTGTAATAATCGCCAGTAGCGAAGAGGTTAATGCTTAATATGTTACATTAATTTTTTATATGTTTACAATATTTAATTTTTCCCCCTTTAACATGAATGCACTCTGTTCCCCCAATCACACCTGATGAGTGTCATAATAAATCGCATTTTTAATTATCTGATTCACTAATTACTATACTTGTATCATCATTAACTTATTCAACTTATTTCATTTAAAAATTTTCTAATGAATAACTCACTGCATTTTTCCAATCGTAAAATTGATTAAGACTCGGCAAAGAAGCATTCGTCTGTAGATTTTTTTAACACCTATCATGTTTATATTGAACACGTATGCAGAAATAGTTCAAAACGCAGATATTATGATATTGTAGTTTAATATTTATTTTAGCAGTACAAGTTCATATAAAAGTTTTTGTTTACATGTACAGTCGTTTGAAAATAACTGAACACCCCCTACCAATTCCGCAACAAATTATATCGTAGAAGAAATTTACTGGTACCAATCGTACTGTACAGTCGTTTGAAAATAACTGAACACCCCCTACCAATTCCGCAACAAATTATATCGTAGAAGAAATTTACTGGTACCAAACGATTGGAAATGAAGTATACTTTTAAATGGTGAGTATAAAATGTGCTCTTCGGGGCCATCTACAAATTAAAACAATTTCAAATTTCATTTTTTTCAATGGCAATTCCCAATTTTAACAACATATTTCAATATATATATATTTTGTATATATTTTGCATATATTTCGCCGGATATTTTGCATACACTGTAAAAATTGAAGACCCAAAATGGGTTGAAAGATTTCTAGGTATAGTAATGTTCCTAAAATGGTACAGTAAGGATTCCAAAATGGTAGAGTATTGTTCCCAAAATAGATAACCTAAAATAGTTCAAAACAGAGCAGATCTTTATTAATATTAAATTGATCAAAATTTCTGAGGTATAATGTATATACTATCTAAGATATTTTAATTGTTTTAATATCATTAAAAATCAGACTTTTTTAAAACGATTTTGTGCTACAAACTGAACTTTCCAAACTGGAACAATGCTGTACCCAAAAATCTTTCAACCCAATTTGGGTATTTTGTTTTTACAGTGTATATTTTTGGATATATTTCGTATATATCAGTGACTAGACATGAAATTTCAATCCATTAGAATAATAAGTTTTCGAATTATAAAATCAAAATTTAGTGCTACTAATGTTAAATTACATTTTAATAATTTAATTGTATCGCCTGAAATTATACTCCTAAACTGCTATTTTTTTTGTGTAAAAATAATACTAAAAAAACCCAAACATGAATATTTTGATAAAAAGTTTATTAAATCCAACTGATTTTTTAAATCACCAGATTTTAAAACATTCACCTTTTATATAAACATTTTAATAAAAAAATTTAATTTTACTTAAGAAAGGTGTTATAATAAAAAAATCCCTGTCGGCTGGGACTATAGGCGGAGGTAGATTTCGAAGAGTGTTTATTTTAACAATATATATATATATATATATATATATATATATTATATATGGTTAGAGATAAACCCAGTTTAATAACTTCATTTGGCCATTTATGAAAAATTTTTAATTTCATTTTTCCGCAAAAACTGGTTTTATCAGAATCATCTTAAGAAAAATTCAGCTCAAATGCCCATTTTGACAAAATATTCTGAAATAGATTCTGAATTTATTAAAAAATAGACCAAAACAGTACATTATACAGTTCCTAAATAACAAAAAACTGTCAGTTGAAGGCATTTGAGAAAAAAATTGAATTTAAAAATGAGTCATAAAATAACCGGTTTGTTGATTGAATACATCCCTAATTCTTTAATCATAATTGCTTCGAAAAATTTTGTGCGAAATACTCACTTTGACAGCATTTTTAAAAATATATTCTATCTTTATCAAAAAACTGGCCAATGCGTCACAGTATATAGTTCCTATATAAGAGGATCTGTAAATTGGATGCGTTTGAGAGCGAAAATGGATTTTAAAACGAGTCATAAAAAACGCAATTTGCTATGTGAAAACTTCCTTAAATTTTCAAAACACGAAGACTTCGGGAAATTCTGTTCAAAATCCCCTTTTTGGTAGCCTTTTTCAAAATGTATTCTGTCTTTATCAAAAAACCGATCAATGCATCACATTATATAGTTCCTAAATAAGAGTATCTGTAAATTGGATGCATTTAAGAGCAAAAATGGATTTAAAAGCGATTCAGAAAAAAACGCAATTTCTTACTTAAACACTTCTTTAAATTTTCAGTCACGATGATTTCTGAAAATTCTGTTCAAAATACCCTTTTTGGTAGCCTTTTTTGAAATATATTCCGTCTTTATCAAAAAACTGACCAATGCATCACTTTATATAGTTCCTAAATAAGAAGATCTGTAAATTGGATGCGTTTGTCAACAAAAATGGATTTAAAAAAGAGTCAGAAAAAAACGCAATTTCTACTTTGAATACTTCCTTCATTTTTCAGTCCCGATGACTTTCGGAAATTCTGTTCAAAATACCCTTTTTGGTAGCCTTTTTTGAAATATATTCTGTCTTTATCAGAAAATTGACCAATGCGTCACTTTATACAGTTTCTAAATAAGAGGATCTACCATTTGGATGCGTTTAAAATCAAAAATTAATTTAAAAATGAGTCAGAATATAAGCAGTTTGGATTTGAGGTTTTTTCTCCAACTCCTATATTTGTTTAATTTCTTTTTGCTATACGAATTGGTCCTATGAAAAACTTGTCAATATAAAAGTTGTAGATATTTTTGAGAAGATGTAAAATAAATTTAATCAGATTTGATATCTTAAAAATTGACGGAGTTATGAATTTTTCTCTTTTTTCAGCGCCCTTTTTTTTCGTTTTTAATTTTTTTCGTCGGTAAAAGTTGGTCCTATCAAAAACTTGTAAAAACAAAAGTTTTAGATAATTTTAAGAACATTTACAAAAAAATTAGTCGGACTTGATATCTTAAAAATTGACGAAGTTATGACTTTTTTTCTCTCAAAATCCCTGTTTTTTTCGCCCTTTGAGCCCACTTCTAAATTTATCAGAAATCTATCATGCATATACTTTTGGCCCATTTTTAAGAAGTAATATAACCTTTAAACCGATTCGATATCTAATTTAATTAAGAAGTTATGGCGTTTTTTCGGTTTTCACAAAAACGCCCCCTATTCCAACCCCCTTGGTCCGATTTTGCCTATTAACGAACTTAGCCAAGATTTTATCCCCTTTGATTTTATGTACCAGTCTGGTGCAGATTGGTGAAGAATTATAGAAGTTATCGTGTCCATAAAAAAGTGATATATATATATATATATATATAGATAGATAGATAGATAAACTAGTGCGATTGCAATAGGTATTATTTCTTACGATATCTACCCAATAGATAGATAGATAGATATATAAACTGGTGCGATTGCAATAGGTAGTATTTCTTACGAAATCTACCTAATAAATGACATTGACATGTTTCGGAACCGTCAAATAAGTTCCATAATCAACTTATTTGAAGGTTCCGAAACATGTCAATGTCATTTATTTTTATTATAACACCTTTCTTAAGTAAAATTAATTTTTTTTTTATTAAAATGAATATATTGATTTTGCAATTTTAATTGATGATGTGAATTATGATTAATGAAATTAATATTTGAAAAAAAAACTGAATTTCAACCTACAGTTATTTTGATGATTTAAATTGATTAAGTGCTGCTTTATGGAAATCTAAAATTTCAAATTATCTTTAGAAGTTGTTTTCATATTATACTTAATAAATGGCAAAATCATCTTTAAGGCTCCATACTAGTCACTGAAAAAAGACCCGGTTGATAATGTTAGGTCTATGGTGGTGTATCAAATATCTCACTCAAATTTTAATATTTTTACATGCTTTTTTTGCATAGGATAGCTGAGAACGATCTACAATCGAGCTAGTTACTTTTTCGATTTTGGTTTCAGATTTCCTTTAAATTACTTTATCTTTCGAAATCGGTTAGAACCGGTTCTTAAATTGAAACTATCATAATATAAAAAATATAAAACCAAATTCGAAAAAGTAAAAATAGCCCGGTTGTGAATCCTCCTCGTCTATCCTAAATAAAAAGAATCATGCAAAAATAGCGAGATAATTAAAAATAATGCTCCCATAGACTGTACATTATCTTCCGGGCTGTGGTGACCATCCCCTCCAAATCCAATGATGCAAATCCCCCCCCCCAAAAAAAAATCTTCATACATTAACATTGACTCCCCCCCCCCCCTAAACAGAATATCAATTGTAAAATATATTCTACTTATAATCTACTGCACCTTCAAAAGATAACGAGTTGAGCATAGAAGAATGAGTTCTTATTGCCCTTATCTAGAATTTAAAAAAAGAAAACACAGGAACATTACTGGAAAGTAAATGTTTAAAAAATTTAAAAAAGATATTTAAAAAATCCAAAAAAATGCAACTGTAAAAAAAGAATTATTAAGAATTTCAAAATCCCCCCCTCCCGCAAAAAAATGTATTTTTTCTCAAATTCTCCTCCGAAAACTAAATTGTGTGACGCATCTTGCGTCACCAAACCCCTCTCTGGGCACCCCTGCATCCGGGTCTTTTTCAGTGACTATTGTGGGGCCCTAAGGGGCTGTGTGCGACAGAAGTGACTAGACATTTTGAAATGTCTAATGCTATCCTATAATCTATCTGTCTTCAGTGACTGCTTCACTGGCGCTAAAGAGGCAATAATCAAGAAGGATCCATCTCGGTGAACAATTGAGTTTTCGACTTTTTTAATGCTAATTTGTGGGTATAGAGTTCATTTACGAAGTTAATAAGTTACGAAGTAAAGGGGTACTAATATTGGGGGAAAAGTTAAAGTTTATTTTTACATATAGATAGTCCTCTAAGCAAAATATATATCATATAAATGCAGACTTTATTTCCAATCGCATTGGTTTTTAGTTTATTTTTGTCGTCCGATTATCTACACTAGGGATATAGGACCAGGGGGAGTGCCCTTCGTGGGGGTCTTTCTAAGGAAACCTAACCCGTATTTACGCACGGTTCGAAGAAAACCACGGAAAACTCCGAACGGTTAGGCCGACAGCCGCGATTGGGTTCGAACCCAGCACCTGCCGTCTACCAGTTGAGAAGTCCGAACCTCTCGGCCACTGATCGCATTGTAACTCCCTTCTACCATTATTTGTTGAGGAGTTAATAGGGAGATATAGGTAGACGATATTACGTTTTTTCTACGATTGTACAAGTTCATGTAAAAGCTCTTTCTATGTGTGGCAATGAGCATATTTATGTGTTTTAAATTTATGATGAGAAGACAGTTGGACGGATACACTGAATGAAGACTGTAAGAGCTACATATTTACACAATTATGAATGTACCAAAAACATTTTTTTTTCAACATTTAACATCTTAAAATGCATAATTTTAAACGCAAAGTTTTTAGAAGAATGTAAAATACAAGTATGTTTTATTATTTAATTTAATTAAAAAATTACAAGGTAGATATTTAATATTTACAGGGACATTTGTCGAGTATAAAATTTGTATGATAGGACGAGCAGGATTACAAAATACGTTTTGCAACTAGAATGAAACTTTTGATACGTAGTTATACTTCAGGTTATAATAATTACCCTGGACCTAAATAAATTTATATTTAAAGCATTTTTGTATTTTTAATACAAAGTTGAAATTTTCAAAATTTGTGTTATCTAAGTACAACAGCATAATCACCACAACAGATATTTAGTGAAAAATGAAAATACATTTAAGATTCAGATAATACAGACTACAATGAAACAAATATTTTAAACATCCCACTGAAAAAATATTGAGAAGCTTTTGAGATGTCCTGTGCATCATGCTCCGAAATATCCTTTTGATAAAAAAGACGTCAAAGTTTCGTAAATTTCGCTTCACTGTTTAGCGGATATCATTCTAAAAGATATGACATCTGTTCAAATAGTACAAAAACCGACTGCACTAAAACCTATGTCATCGAGAAAAAGAAAAAAAAATCTTTTATTTTATAGAAGAGTTGTAATAGGGGAATCTAATGATTCATGTCTGCCGGAAGTGAAGTGCTGCATAAACAACAAGTTGGAAATTGCACGTGAACGTAGCAAATGAGGTGCGTTCGTACGATAACGAAGTGTTAAAAATATTCAGATATTGCTGATATAGTATGGCGTACTCCGGATACAGTATAGTAGTCGAAATCTTTGTGTTTCTGTAAATATGCAGGGAGTAATTTTTATTACACCTCAGCAACGTATATCTTATTCATAAAATGTGAAAGAGTTGAATATAATTAAAACACGCCCCAAACAATGTTTCCCCGTATAGCATTATGTAGTGGAATACTTTTGTGTGGCCCTGTAATTTAATAAAAAAATTCTTTGCATCACAGATTGTACAGAATGCATATTTTAGTATATATTTCATAGATTCATGCCAATTTTATTATGCTCTAATGAGTGTAACATCATTAAAATGCATTTGAAACTTTTTTTCCCATTGACCGTAATGTAATAGAATACTTTTGATTGTCCCTGTAAATGATCTATGCATCTGACTTTCATAACATTTGAAATTATTCGACAAAATTACGTAATAACTATATGTTTTAATTTTCAAACGATTAAAATGCATTTGAAACTTTTTCCCCCATTGACCGTAATGTAACAGAATCCTTTTAATTGTCCCTGTAATTGATCTATGCATCCGATTTTCATAACAATTGAAATGACTCGACAAAATTACGCAATAATTATGTGTTTTACATTTCAAACGATTAATACGCCTTTGAAACTTTTTCCCCATTGACCGTAATGTAACGGAATTCTTTTGATTGTCCCTGTAATTGATCTGTGCGTCCGATTTTCATAAAATTTGAAATGACTCGACAGAATTATGTTATAATTATGTATTTTAAATTTTAAACGAATCAGTTTGTTAGTTTCTGCGTTGTTATATGCGGACAGACAGACGGACGGACTGAGCGACAAAAATAGGTGCTACGTATTTACATAATTACAAACGCACCCAAAAATTAATACCACTAGTGGTTTAGTCGTAGGTTTAACAGTGTGTTTGCCGTACAATCAAATGTATGAAAACATGGCAAACTGGCAGCAAGAGAACACAATGATAAACCTACGAGTCAATCACTAGTGGTGTTAATATTTGGATTTTGCACCGCTTCACTTCCGGCGGATATGGATCACTAGATTCCCCTATGACTACTCTTTCATAAAATAAAATATTTTTTTATTGTGCTCGATGACATAGAGTTTTGTATTGTCGGCTCTTGGACTATAATGGGAATTTCAAGAAAACAATTAGATCAAAATCTTCAAAAGTATAGGAGTTTACGTATGAAAACAAGTTGAAAATTGCACGTAAAGCGTAGCAAATGAGGTGCGTTCGTTGATAACGAAGTTTTAAAATAATCAGATCTTGCTGACATAGTAGAGCGTACTTTGGATACAGTATAGTGGTCGAAATCTTTGTGTTTCTATAAATATGCAGGGAATAATTTTTATTATACTTCATTAACGTATATCTTATTCATAAAATGTGAAATAGTTTAATATAATTAAAACACGCCCCAAACAATGTTTCCCCGTATAACATTATTTAGTGGATTACATTTGTGTGGCCCTGTAATTTAATAATAAATATCCTTTGCATCACAGATTGTACAAAATGTATTTTTTAGTACATATTTCATAGATTCATGTCAATTCTGTTATATTCAAATGAGTGTAACACCATTAAAATGCATTTTAAACTTTTTTCCTCATTGACCGTAATGTAACGGAATACTTTTGATTGTCCCTGTAATTAATCAATGCATCCGATTTTCATAACATTTGAAATGACTCGACAAAATTATGAAATAAATATACGTTTTAAATTTCAAACGATTAAAAGGCATTTGTAACTTTTTTCCCCATTGACCGTAATGTAACGGAATCCTTTTGATTGTCCCTGTAATTGATCTATCCATACGATTTTCGTAAAATTTGAAATGACTCGACAAAATTATGTAATAATTATGTATTTTAAATTTCAAACGATTCGGTTGGGTAGTTTTTGCGTTGTTATATGCGGACGGACAGACAGACAGACAGACGGACAGACAGACAGACGGACGGACAGACAGACGGACGGACAGACAGACAGACGGACGGACTGAGCGACAACAATAGGTGCTACGTATTTACATAATTAGGAACGCACCTAAAAAAGGAAATTCAAAAAATTTCAACATAATTACCTTAAAAATAGTTAGCGAAAAATTTTATGTTCATATCATGAAGACTAAAGTAATAGAAATATTTTGACAACCTCATGATAAAAGTATTGAGAAATTTTTAAAATATCTTGCGCATTATACTCCGAAAAGTAATTTTGAAAATAATAATGTCAAAGTTTCAGAAACGCCACTTCATCTGTTGAGCAAATATCATTTTAAAAGCCAGGACACCTTTCTAAAAAGAATTAAAAAAATATATATATATATCAAAATTTTCAGAAACAATAAGAGTTTATGCATACAAAAAGGAAATTTAAAAAAATTCAACAGCATAATTACCTTAAAAATATTTAGCGAAAAATTAAAAGGAAGCTTTATAATTAGCTTATATACAGACTAAATTGAAACAATTATTTTGACAATCTCATGAAAAAATTTTGAGAAGTTTTTGAAATACCCTGCGTATTATTCTCCGAAACGTCATTTTGAAAAGAACAACGTCAAAGTTTCAGAAACGCCACTTCATCTGTTGAGCGGATATCCTTTTAAAAGCCAGGACACCTTTTTAAAAAGAATTAAAAAAAAAATATATGTATCAAAATTTTCAGGAACAATAAGAGTTTACGCATAAAAAAAGGAAATTAAAAAAAATTCAACAGCATAATTACCTTAAAAATATTTAGCGAAAAATTAAAAGGAAGTTTTATAATTAGCTTATATACAGACTAAATTGAAACAATTATTTTGACAATCTCATGAAAAAATTTTGAGAAGTTTTTGAAATATCCTGCGTATTATTCTCGGAAACGTCATTTTGAAAAGAATAACGTCAAAGTTTCAGAAAGGACACTTCATCTGTTGAGCGGGTATCATTTTAAAAGCCAAGACACCTTTCTAAAAAGAATTTAAAAAAAAAAAAAAATATATCAAAATTTTCAGAAACAATAAGAGTTTATGCATAAAAAAAAGAAATTTAAAAAATTTCAACAGCATAATTACCTTAAAAATATGTAGCGAAAAATTAAAAGGAAGTTTTATAATTAGCTTATATACAGAATAAATTGAAACAATTATTTTGACAATCTCATGAAAAATTTTTGAGAAGTTTTTGAAATACCGTGCGTATTATTCTCCGAAACGTCATTTTGAAAAGAACAACGTCAAAGTTTCAGAAAGGACACTTGATCTGTTGAGCGGGTATCATTATAAAAGCTTGAACACCTATTCTTAAGAGAATTTCAAGAAAACAATTACAGCAAAATTTTCAGAAATGTTAGAAACTTGCATGTAAAATAAAATAATAATAACATTTCAATACATTCAACAGCATAATTACTTTTTTAAAATGTTTAGTGAAAAAAGGACATTTTAGGTTCAGGATACACAGACTAAACTGGAAGAAAAATTTAAAAATCTCATGAAAAAAATATTGAGATGCTTTTAAAATATCCTAAGCATTATGCTTTGATAAGTCATATTGAGAAAAATTATGTCAAAGTTTCGGAAAAGTCGACTCGCTATTGAGCAGGTATCATTTTCAAATCCATAACATATTTTGTAATGGGAATTTAAAGGCAATAATTTTAACAAAATGTTCAGAAAAGACAGAAGAGTACCCATGAAACAATTAAATTTTTCAAAAGTTTCGAAGCATTAGGAGTTTTGTGATCCCTTATTATTTCAATCGAACTATAACCTTGGTATATGTCAAAGTTTGTTTGTCATTTCTGTTTCAAAACAACTTTTAATTTTATATCACCCTGTTGAACACTCTAGATCTATACATTGCCAAATAATTTCTATAAAACACAAAACAGAGGTAATACTCTCTATAAATTTACACTAGTTCTTGGTTAAATGCATTCAATCGAGTTTCTTGGTTATCATTTTACAGACGATTTCCTAATATAATACCTAATTCCTTTTAGAGATTTCCATGCTTTTATTTAATGATATATTTGCCTTTGTTAAATATAATTCAAAGTACTCACTTTGAAAATTATTTTGCAATCTTATTAGATATTTTAAAGAAGAAAATTTAGCTTAAAAATTGTTTTTTGTAAAAGTTAGAATAATTTATAAAAGGAAAAATCATATCATCGGAGAAAGTGGTGACTGTTATTGACGATCAATTTGCAATTTTTCTTCTCTATATGCCTGAAGCTTGGTACTATTTAAAAAAATCAGCGCATTAAAAAACAAATAGTGCGCAATAATTAAGAAAAATTCTCTATAACATTATTTTTGTAAAGAATGGATTAGATTAATTTTTTTCATTTAAAAAAAAATGATTGACTTTTAATTATTTATAACATAAACTCGTTAAAAAATCAGACGTTATGAAAAAAATATAACAGGTATTATATATCGATCTATAATAAATTAAAACAAATTGTTTACTAATTTTTCTAACGAATATGATAGAAACGAAAAGTTTAAAAATCATAGATTTTCACCCCGCTGAATCATAAAAGTCATACTTTGTGCAAAATGACAACACCCGCTTTAACTCAGTCAGTATTGTATTCTTTCACTGTCAAAAAGTCTCGAGTTCAAACCTAGGAGCGCTAGGGACAAATTGTATAATAATTAACCCCTTTGGGACAAGCAGCACAACATAAACTCGTTAAAAAATCAAACTTAATGAAAAAAATATAATAGGCATTATGTATCGATCTAAAATAAATTAAAACAAATTGTTTACTAATTTTTCTAACGAATATGATAGAAGCGAAAAGTTTAAAAATCATAGTAGATTATCATCCCGCTGAATCATAAAAGTCATACTTTGTGCAAAATGACAACACCCGCTTTAACTCAGTCAGTATTGCATTCTTTCACTGTCAAAAAGTCTCGAGTTCAAACCTAGGAGCGCTGGGGACAAAATGTATAATAATTAACCCCTTTGGGACAAGCGACACGCACGTCCGCGAAGAGGTTTAGAAACTGTTTATCTCCACAGTAAAATTTTACTTTAAAATTTGCGTTATTTAATCAGAACATTTTCTCGATATAATAAGCCAGTTTTTTTTAAGTGGTGACAAAACATTAAAAGTTTCGTAAAAGGTTCCCGTCATGAAGGGGGTTAAATAATATAGCAGTCCTAATTTTGTGTAAAAATTCAATCTCTTTGAAGCTCACTGAGGATTGAATGATTCATTTATTTTGAAAACTAAATTGAATTATTATTATTAAAAATAAATCTACAGAGTCTTGTGAATTCTTAGCGATGCTAATTTACAGAGTCTGTTGTAAATTTACTGAATATTTTCCCTATTATTTAACAGAATGTCTGTTTTTCTAATCTCTGTAACTTTACAAAAGACTTAAGAGAATAAATTACAGTTAGATTCTTTATAATTTCACGGAGAATTTTTAACAGCGTATATCTTTCATTATTTTTTAATTTAATTTTCAGACAAACAACTATAAGACTTGGATACCAACCCCTTTATAGAATCTTATGTATTTTCAACTATGCTAATTTACAGAATCTTTCTATTTTTAGCAATGTTAATTGACGAAGTCCATTGTAAATTTACCGAATATTTTCTCTGTTTTTTAACAGAATCTCAGTTTTTTAAATCTGTAATTTTACACAAAACTTAAGATAATAAATTACTTGTAAATACTCTGTAATTTCACAGAAAAATACTTAACACTGTAAATCTTTCGTAATATTTTAAATTCTATTTTACATAAACATTTATCAGGCTTGGAAGATAGCAACGACTGGTGGAATAAATACCAAACAACACACGATCCTTTTGTCAAAAGCAAAAATCGTTGGGATTGGAAGCCGCCACCCCAAGATGAAAGATTCAACTACTTGAAAAGACACGACAGTTCAGGAATTTATTTTGCGGTTTTCTTTGCTATTTTAATATTTGTGTTAATTGCAGCCTTTTGTGGTTTTCTAAAATACTTCTGTGAAGTGAAGAGCAGAAATTCTAGAAATAACAACTATGATAGATTAATTCCATCTGACCGTCGTCGAAATGACTCTTCACGTGTGGAATCTTTACCTACTATTTCACGTAATATCACTCGTGAAGGACATTTAATTCTGGAATTTAGCAATCCAGTGTCTGATTCGAATTATATAGTGATTGCTGCGGACCAACCGCCTCGTTACGATGAAGTTGTAATTGGGGATTCAAGTTCAGAAGGAATTTTTCCAGAAGTTCAAACTGCTATACCTGACACTCCCCCTCCACAGTATGATGACAGTATTCCACCCAGATACTAAACATCTGCGTAAATACAATAAACGCGATTAAAATATTATAATATTTATATATGAATTTCAAGATGAAAACTTAACAGTGCACATTAAATGAAGCAGGAAAAAAGGGCCTTAATAAGGCTATATATCTAGAAGTTATATTTTGAAAATCAGATTACATTTTACATTGCTGAATCACAAGAGAAATAATTTGAACTAAATAACAACAGTTTATTCAGTATTGTTTTCCTACACTATCAAGAGGCCACTCGTTCAAATTCCAGAAAGGTTAGAAATAAATTGTTTAAAAGAGAAATGATACAACAGTTCAAAAATAATGGTCTGAAAACGTATGAGTATTATAGGTATTTGGTTTGGAAGCCACCATCTCAAGATGAAAGATTTAACTGTTTCAAGAAACATGATAGTTCAAGAATTTACTTTTTGGTTTATCTTGCTGTTTTAATATTTGTGTTTTTTGTAGCAGTATCTGGTTTTCTAATTGCAGCCTTTTGTGGTTTTCTAAAATACTTTTGTGAAATGAGCAGCAGAAATTCTAGAACCACCAATTATGATAAGTTATTGCCATCTGACTCTCGTCGAAATAGCTCTTCACGTGTGGGTTCGTTACCTACTATTTCATGTAATGTCACTCCTATAAGACATTTAATTCTGGAATTTAGCAGTCTAGTATCTGATTCGAATTATGTAGTGATCGCTGCTGACCAACCGCCTCGTTACGATGAAGTTGTAATTGGTGATTCAAGTGCAGAAGGAAGTTTTCCAGAAATTAATACTGCAGTACCTGACACGCCACCTCCACACTATGATGACAGTATTGCACCCAGATACTAAATGTCTGGGTAAATACAATACGCTGTTAAGAATATCGTTCTAGTTTGAACCAAATTTAGCTGCCACAGTAAGATGGTGAAATCTTAAATCCATATTTGGAGTTCCTTCTGAAGCATAGTTCAAATAGTTGGAACAAGGTTGGAAGGAAGCTCCAAATTTCTCTAGGAGATTTCACCATCGGATGATGGCAGCTACTGAGAACCAAAATTTGATTCAAACTAAGACAATATTTTTAAAGTTGCAGCTATTAAGTTATTATAACAGTTACAAAATCACTTCTGAAAGATATTTTACTCTAGAATTTGGCAATCCAGTATCTGATGCCAATTATATAGCACTTGCTACGGATCAATTGCCTCGTTACGATGAAGTTGTAATTGATGATTTAAGTGCAAGGACATGTTTTCCTGAAGTTCATACTGCTGTACATGGCACGCCACTTCCACAGTATGATGACGGTATTTCACCCAGATACTAAGTGACTGGGTAAATACAATAGCAATTAATATATAATATTATATATTAATTTTAAAATGAAAACTTAACACTGTGCATTAAACCTTTCAGTTCTGGTGGGTAAATTTCTTCAAAATTCCAAATGTCACAATAGCACCAGTATTTTGCAAAGAAAAAAATCAGTTAATGATGTACACGGAAAAATGCATTAAAACTTTTTAAAATAAATTTGGTCGAATTTTTGGGGCCGTTGTGATCACTTCGCAATTAAAATTATGTGGTAGAAAATTCTACCATCAGAGCTTAAAGGGTTTTAAATGAGGCATGTGAAAATGCCTTAGTTAATGTACATATCTAGAAATGATACATGTTTATAGCAACACATTTATATGAAATTTATATAATAATAAAAAAATCTAATGATAAAAATACAGTAACATATAACAGTAAAGAATTTAGTACTTCCTATAGACCAACTGCTTCGTTACGAAGTTGTAATTGGAGACTTAACTGTAGATTTTTTTACAACTATATTTATGCTACATTTTAAAGTGCTGTATCTCACACACCACATCCACAGAATAATGATAATAATTCACCAATGTAATAAATATTTGTGAACGTATAATAGTACTATCATGGATATGTAAATATTGATAAATATTTATGTGAATTAATATAAAGGCTAATTGATAATTTAAAAATCAACAAGATGAAAACTTAACCGTTACACGCCGAATTAATATCGCAATGTAATTATAGTTTTATTTTTCCTATGTTACAGCTTCAAATGTTTTAATTTCAGCATAGAAATTTATAAAGTAAGAAAAAAATATTTCTGCAGTTTTTTTTTTTTTTTTGCTGTTTTTATTTCAGTGTTCACATTTTGAAACATGATTGACAATATATGCAAAAAAAAAATATTTTCCGCTATATGCTATTGTATATCGTTCTCGAGTATTTTCTCGAATTCCAAAAACATTTAGGTTCCTAGCGGTCAAATGTAAGTAATATAGAGAAAACAATACAAGCAAACAATATATTTTTTATGCAAATTAATGAATTTACAT
Source organism: Maratus speculifer (assembly GCA_964019185.1). NCBI lineage: Eukaryota > Metazoa > Arthropoda > Arachnida > Araneae > Salticidae > Maratus > Maratus speculifer. The sequence continues at coordinate 458,280,537 of OZ025290.1, read as the reverse complement.
TTTACTTATATTTTTGATAAATGCTTAAACATAAATATTTATTTTTTCAAAAGTTCAAACCAAACTTATATTTTATAGGGAAAAAAAAAGACATCGTTAATATGTTGGGAAATATATGTCTTGTATTACAAATCCCCCCAGGGGGATACCTTCTTTAGGTATTCACGGGCTTCACAACCCCGGGGCACCTGAGTGATCTTTCTCCTTTCCTTTTCCTCTTACTCCTCTTGTCTTCCTTTCATCTTTGTTTCACTCTCATTGCGGTTTCCTCTCCGGAGGTGAGGGCAATTCTGTATGGGCCGATGTCATCCTGTATATCGACTCATGGAGAATTGTAAACCACCCACGTGTTGGCCGTGCGTGGCGACCCGTGTCCCTGGAAAGGGGGATCCTGGCAGTTGAGGGAAACTAACACACTGCTTTGGCCTCTGCTTCAGGTAGACGGGAGGTGCATATTGGTCCCGTATGCATCAATCGGCTGGTCAGCTGGCTTTTGTCACTGGCTTTAGGGTTCAAGTGAGCGAGCAAATACTAGTCATCTCGTTAAGGGTGGAGACTGACATAGGTTTGTCTTGTGACCGTATGGGCCCTGGTAAGCACTGGTGCACAAATGTGCATCCCCTTGTTGGGCTCGGTAGTGGGTGGTGCGGCCGGGGTCTGAACTTTACTATTTTTAACATGGATGGGAAAACTTCATTTCCTTCTATGTCTCTCCCCAGTGGAGAGCACCAAACTGTTCCAACTTCTTCCTTCACACGCTTTTTTATTGTTAAACGCACTGATAGCCACTCTGATAGTTCCTTTGGCAAAACGTCACCATTTCTCATAGCAAAAACTTTCCAGTCTGCCTTAAGGGATGGTCATACTCTCAAAAAATTAAAGTCTGGGGATTTACTAGTGGAGGTTTCTACAACTAAACAATCACAGATTCTTTCAAATAGCTCTACAATAGGCCCTTTTTCTGTTTCTGTTCAGGTGCATAAAACTCTAAATACAAGCCGAGGCCTTATTTCTAAACCAGATCTTTTATTCTCTACGAAAGATGAACTCTTAGAAAACCTAAAAGACCAAAATATTATAGATGCACGTCGTATCACGATCCGTCGGAATGGCCAAGTCCTTCCTACAAAGCATGTCATTCTCACTTTCAATAGCCCTACTTTACCAACAAGAATTAAAGCTGCTTACCTAAATTGTCCTGTCAGACCGTACATTGCTAACCCTCTCCGTTGTTTTAAATGTCAGCGATACGGTCACACTAAAACTAACTGTCGCGGTTCCCTTACCTGTGCACGCTGTGCAGAAATTGACCACGACAGCAATTCATGTGAAAAATCAGAACGCTGCATAAATTGCAAGGGTAATCATACAGCTTTCTCTCGCTCTTGCGCAAACTGGATCCGTGAAAAAGAAATTCTAACTGTAAAAATAATGCAAAATCTTTCCTACCCAGAATCTCGTAAAATTGTAGAAGCCAGAACCCCGTCTGTCGGCGTATCTTATTCAAGCCTATTGAAACAGCAGTCTAAATCTGTAAGACATATTAGCACCCTGACTGACGTGTCTATGTCATCAAAAAAGTCAGCCAAAACACAATCAATAAACACCCCAATCAAAGAATCCCGTGATATCTGTTTACGTTCGTCAGAACCTGTTACTTTTTTACACACACCTACTCAGACACAAAAATCTTCTGCTCAATTTAAAAGTCAGAAATCTCAAGCTCAATCTAAGGGATTATCCAAACCTCTAACGTTACCTCACAAAAAAATGACCCGAACTCATCTGCATTAAACTCTAAAAAACCCAACTCTAGTCAAATAGTGAAAACTGGTGTTCAGAAAGAAGGGACCAAGGCTGGGATCCAAACTGCTACAAAATCTAAAACATTACAGAAATCACATATGCTTAAAAAACAAACTGAAACCATAAAAACCCCAACTCCAGCAACCCCACGGCGGAAGACTGTCGTTAAAAGATTGCAGAATTCATCACTCAGTCCATGCAAAAGAAATTTTAAAGACCCCAGGCAACTGCAGCATTATGTCCAAGAAGCTATGGAATCCGAGTCTTACGGCAGTGGCTCGGATTCCGAGGAAAATACTATGTTTGAAGAGTATGTGCCGGGTTAAATTATTTTTTTTATTATTATTGGTCTTTGTTTTAGTTGTATTTTGTGTTTTCTGTAGTACTTTTCCAATTTGGTTATCGTGTCACTATCTTACTGTTTTAGAATTTTTAACTAGTTTTAGAATTTTATCTTTTTTACAATTTTAAATATGTTTGTCTGGTTTTAATTGATTTTTAATTTCATGGATCACCGCATTGCCTTTATCAACTTAACTCATATCTACAAAGGATTTTTAATGCAACTTTCACTTTTTACATTTTGTTTTGAAATTTAATCTTATCTTATTCCTACCATAATCTAATGATTTAGCATTTTACTGTTTTTGCCTTCTTATATTTACCTGACCATATCCGGATGGGAAGCCTCCCATCCGGATATTTTGACGTTGTCTTTTTTTCCTCATTTTTACATTTTTATCTTTGGTTTGGCGCAGCATGTCCCTCAAGGGATTTTGTGCCATTAAAACCTATACAACCAACCAACCAACCTTGTATTACAAATAATGCAATGTTGCCATTTGGGAATTTTGACGTTTAAACAGCTAATACTGCATATTAAACTGGGCAGGTGAAAATGACTGAATTAAAGTATAAATTTAGAAGCTATAAACTGCTATAGCGACAGCCTTAGAAACAATAGCATACAGCGCTTCCTGCAGACTTACAGCTCGTTACGATGAAGCTGTAATTAGTGATTAAAGTTTTGGAAGAAAATTTTTCTGAAGTTCTTCCCACTTTACCTGACATAACGCCTCTGCAGTGTGATGATAATGTTCGACCCAGATACTAAATTTCTGTGTAAATATAATACGTGCTAAATTAAAATAGTAGCGGAATATTTATTTTAAGATTTAAATCTAAAGCGACATATTAAATGGTTGGCCTTAATCAAAATTTATATTTAGAAGCTTAAAATAAGCGTAATAACAATCTTGTGAACAGTATATAATAGTAAAAAAAGAATATAGTGACTGTTGCAGAAAAAAATCACTTTGTTTCAATGCTGTCGTAATTTTTATAAGTTTTTTTTTTTGTAATTATTTAAGACCCTATGAGTGATAACGTCACAGGCAGCTCAATTCCACATATCAAAGGCAAATTAGTTTGAAACAAACAACGGAGTTCAGAAAAAGATAGACATGAATTGTGTTGATTAGGTTTAAAGCTAAATTTTCAACTGTGTAAAAAAAGTCCACGTTTCTGCCCAAACACTTGCGGCTCGATTTTAAAATTGTTCGTAGTCAGATAAATCTAATCCTAGTTCCAGTTGCTTGTCTTATTTCCAATTATGTTTTGGTTTCATACTACAAATGGTTTGATGGCATAGTGCACATCTAATGGACTCTGAATTCTATGGGTTTCTTTGGAGCTAATTTGCTGCGTATACGTTGAGTTGAGTTGCTTGTAATGACACTCTGATAGAGTCTATTATGATCAGAAGGAATTTTTTCTTAAGAGATTCCACCAGCTATACCTAAAATAAAGAATTTTGTAAAAAAAAAAAAAAAAAAATACATAAAACTTTTAAATTATTTTTGAGTTTTTAAAGTGTTTTTCTTGGATTCCATGAACTGTTTTGATCATATTTTTTTATTTTTTTAATAAAAAAAATTGATATACACACATGTGTGTGATTTTAGTGTTGAATTGTAATTACATCGTTCATTATAAAATTATCAATATAATCTTTAGATTGAAATCCTTACATCAAAGAATCATGTTTTTACCCTGAAATAGCATATAATAAATGAAGTTATACCTTTACTGCGATTTAATAAATGACATCTCATGAAATAAGATTTCTAGTTTGAAGTGCAATTGATGATCTACATATCATGCTGAAAATTACTGCATTTCCAATAAAATTTATAAATATTAAAGATTGTCCATTTGATGCAATATTACAAAAATGGTAGAAGATTAACACAAATGAAATTAATCAAAATAAAATATAACTATGAAATTAAAGCTTGATGCTTTTGGTTATCCACTTCCTCGTGACTCAAATTTCTAATTTCATCTTTAAATTTATTTAAAACTTTTTTTTTTTATTTCCGTTTCCAGGTAAAACGTTAAACTTAATACGTTAAACACATACATATCAAAGCCGAGCTCGGGCCGAACTTTTGAGTTTTATAACGGGGCGGGCCGAAATAAATATCCTACAGGCGAGGCCTGGGCTTGAAAATTTCGGCCAGAAGCAGTTCAAATTAGAAAGAAATAACATGTCCATTTATTCATTCATCTCGAATGTTAAGCTTAAACAAAACTATTTACATAAAACTCACTTGCTGGGTACTTTGTTATTTAACACATATCGACGACAAAACTGCTTTTAAACTGCAGCAAAAAGCAAGAATTTAACCCATCATTTCCAGTGTCCTTCCATCAGAACGTCAATGGGGATGTTTCACATTCTACTTATACTTACTCAGTACATAAAATGGAAATAAAAATTATGCACATAATTACAGGTAAAACGAAAGTGCCTTTACGACCGAAATGCAAAGAGATAAATCGGATCAGAACGATCATTGCTGAACAAATAGATTGACAAACTTAGGAGGATAAGATTTTTTCCAGATTTCCAACAATATTGGAATAAAATTTTGTAACAAGGTATTGCGCATCTGTTGGTACGATATGAAGCAAAACAGAGTTTGTAAGTTTTATGTGTATTAATTTCAGAACTATTTTTAGTGAAATATAAACAGTTAAATGGAAAAATCATGTTTTATTTTTTTATGTAACGCTTAATATATGTTAGTAAATATAAGAGGTATTGCAAATATTTTGCTTGAAACACAGGTAGATTGTTTGGTAATATATGTTAAAAAAGAACAAATAATATTGAATAGATTTTGTTGTTGGTATATGTTTTGACATAAACGTAATTCTTTCATAAAATTTCATTACATATTGCCTAAATTTGAAAAGTTCATTAAAATACCACTAAAAATTTGTATTAATTTATAATTATATTCCCTGTTTTAATTAAAAACACAAGTGTTTTAAACAAAGGTTAGTACTTTTCAAAAAACTGTTCCGAAGGTAGACATATACCCTAAATACCTTGCTCCTCTAATTACTGCCAATTCCTCATATAACAGAGCAAAATCCACCAAACTGAATGGTTTCAAATTCAATATATGTAATTGTTGCAGAATTTTTTCTTGTCATTTAAAATTTTATGGAAATTAAATCAAAACTTAAAATTATTTTAATAAAAGAATTTTTCATTCTACTAAATAAAAACGTGGATAATTAATTCAATGATATCCCATAATAGATAATGATTCTAGCTTTCCGAGATGATTATTATAGTAACTCCAGTCATACAGTCTCAGCAAAAAAATAAAAAAAAATAAAATAAATAAAAAAATAAAAAAAAAAAATTAAAAAAATTAAAAAAAAATTAAAAAAAAAAATCTTGGTAATTGCGGTTTTAGACGTTTAGTTAAATATCTAGAAATATACATGAGGAATTATTCTGAAACTCCAGGCGTATAAACAAAATAGTACAAGTCATATATTTTTGTGAAGAGTTTTCCCCGAAATCCAACAGTGGACAGTCAACGAGTTGAAAAATTAACGCAGATCTTTTGGACAACCCTGTCAAAACTAATGAAGCAAAAGAGTTTAAACTACAGATTATGATTAAATGGCTTATTAAAAAAAACTGTTCATTATGATGAATATGGCATGTAAACTCGAAGAGAAATTTTTATAAAAACGGTCCCAAATTTTTCAAAGTTTTTTTGATTATAATTTGCAAAGTTCTCCATAAAACACTATGTTATTTTCAGAAAATATGACAATCAACATTGTACTTAACACCATGGACTGTACACTTGATGCTGTATAAATTTAAGAAAAAGCCAATTATTGAAAGCAAATATTTATTGAATAACCTGTAGAAAGTGGTTTGTTCGTTTCAACCAATATGTATGAAATCGTTCTTATTAGATTAAAAAGAGTTTATCACCAATGAAAATTAACAAAGGAAAAAAAATGAAAAAAATATGTTCCTTAGAGACATAATATTTGTTTTTATCTTTGTTTGCGTGTTTTATCAATTCTGATAAGTCAAACTCTTTTTCGATGTGAACAATTTATCAACATATGAAGCAATAGCGAAAGTAAAAAGCGAAAATACGTAAATTTTGTTCTTATTTCTGAATCACATTCCATAGTCTCTGAAGAAATTTAATTTTTTAATAATAAAATTTTATTGTTGGTAATTGTTCCAAAATGTATCCCTCATGCATGATTTTTCGTTTATATATGAGGACACCAGAAGCCAAGGGGTATAAGTGACAAAATTGAAAAAAATAAACTAAATACACAGACGACCTAAAAATATGCTTTTTTCATTTCAGGTAAAGAAATATAAGTGATTTGCTTATTATTTGCTGAGTTATAGAGGTAAACCACTTTTTTTCGAAAAACAAACAATATTGATTAATTATACATTTAAAGAAAATTGTACTTTATTTTCTAACAGTTATTGAAATAAGAGTTGAAAGATCAGAATGCAACAAGCAGGAATTTCCTATTTCAATCCACTCAATTGTTATTGATGTTCCAATTTAACATCAATTATCTTTAAACTCAATTTACTCCAAATCGAAATTTTGTCACTTGTACCCCTTGGCTTCTGGGGTCCTCATATATATATATATATACCGTATATCCCGGCGTATAACACGCTCTTTTAACTCTGAAAATTCACTTCATTTTTCCGTGTGCGTGTTATACGCCGAATATAAAACGGTTCAAGAAAAATCATAAGAATTAAACATTCCAAATTCTTAGAATTATATAAATGCATTTATATATTTACATAAACAAAGAAACTTACAGTATATATTTTCTAAAAAACTTAATCTTACTTATCAGATAACATGAAAATTTCATTGTGTTCGTTCTCACTTATACTTTCGGGAATGCCATGTTCTTCCACACTCTCACTTTCATGTATTTTATCAGCAATGTCGTTTTTATAATTAGTTATCCTCGGTACCCCACAAGTTCATTGAAAATTCCACATTTTTAAAATGATTTAACCGTTATTTCCGGTTTGATTTCATCCCATGATATTATAATCAATTCACATATTTACGATAAAGTCGCATGCCGCATATTTCCTCCTTTAGCAATTCCACATTTTAAAAATGATTTAACCATTATTTCCGGTTTGATTTCATCTTATGATGTTATAATCAATTCATATACTTGCGATAAAGTCGCATGCCGCATATTTCCTTCTTTAGCAATTCCACATTTTAAAAATGATTTAACCATTATTTCCGGTTTGATTTCATCTTATGATGTTATAATCAATTCACATACTTGCGATAAAGTCGCATGCCGCATATTTCCTCCTTTAGCAATTCCACATTTTTAAAATGATTTAACCATTATTTCCGGTTTGATTTCATCTTATGATGTTATAATCAATTCACATACTTGCGATAAAGTCGCATGCCGCATATTTCCTCCTTTAGTAAAGGATTTTTTTCCTTCTAGCATCCATGTGTTCCTCAAGTGCATTGGACCTCAAGCTCCGCCTTAAACTTTTTTTTACATGTTTGTTTATTAAAACATCTACTAATGAACTAACTTATGTTGAACTAATGAAGTGAATCCTATTGGAATTACTGCCAAATCTGTATTGGATTCTTTTATTCTTTTTTTAATTTTGGGTGTTCTATGGGGTCTAATCATATCTCAAACTAAAAGGCTTGCTGTTTTTTTAAAGCTCTTGGATGCTTTTCCAAACATTATTTATTCATAACTTTAACCCATTTTTGTCCATTCAGCCTTTCGCATGGACATGCAGAAAAACTCCATTTAAGAAATTACCAGTTGGCTTTGCTTTTCGTTTTAAAATTACCATTTGTTTTATTTTAGTACTGTCTGCTAAGCAAGAAAGAACCACTGTGAAGTAGAACTTAAATTTAAATTAATGGGACCGTAGTTTTAAATGGAACAGTTATTTCCTATCTTATGGAATATTAGTAGCGTTTCGTCCATATTCCCAATTTGAGATAAATCATCGTTTTTCTCCTTTCGTTTATAAATATCAAACTTCTAGAAACTTAAGAGTTTTTGTTCTAAGTCTTTTGGAAATTTTTTGGGCAACTTTCTTCTTTTGGTTAAGAACAAATCTATCGAACCAACTTGTTGTTGCCTTAAAGTTTTCACTTTCGTTTGGATTCTTTTTTGCCCATTGTATGGCAAATAAACTAACACTACCCCTTATTATTATTTGTCCGTTTTAGCTATTTCCTAATATCCACTGAGCAAAATTGTCCTCTGAAATAGGCCACTTCGTAATGACTGTGCGCAGTGCACATTTTTTTGGCATATTTAGAATCGCAACTTCATTCTTCCATTCACGAACAGAACATTCATTAACTCTAAAAATTCTAGCTGAAGCCGGATTACCGTTTCCTTTTGAAAACGCTACTGCATTATTATTATTGACATTTATATCCAGAATTATTTTGCATTCCTGGAGGCATAGTTTATGATAGTTTTTATTTTAGGTTCTTTGCGTGGTAAAAAGAAAAATATGCGTCTTATACGCTCTCAAATTAGTGGTGCGTGTTATATATATGTATATATATTGACACTAAACCTTTTCTTGGACAAGATACTTGTATTCATTCAATGTTCAAATAATTGATTGATACCATTATTTAAAAGAAACTTTATTCGTAAGCATATAACAGCGTATTTTTACGTATAATAAAGATGAAGTTTTCTATAAAAAATTCCGATGCAATATGGTAATTAGGGATTGGAATTATGTGAAGTCATGGCGTCATCACCGCTCTTCAAAGGGTTTTAAGCTAGAATCTCAATGTCTGAGAGTTCTCCCTTCATTTATTTATTTATTTATTTATACTTGCAGTTGCTGGAAGAAATACTTTTATAGACAAAAATAAGTAAATAAAATAAAATAAAATAACATTTTTCTAGTGTGCAATATCGACTGTAAAGATAAATAAATATCGCACTGTAAAAATAAATAAGTAAAATAAATAAAAAATAAAATAAAATCCGTTTGATTTACAGCAAAACCTGCTGCCATTAATGGTGTCAGCAGTTTATGCCGTAAAAATTGCAGTGAAATTAGACGTAATGCAAAAAATATATATAATCTACTTTTACTGCAATTTTCAAAGCAAAAACTGCTGGCAACATTGCTGCCAGCAGTTTTTACCGTAAATTTAACGGATTTTATTTTATTTATTATTTTTTAATTTTTTATGCGCGAAAAGCTTATATATGTTTAACAATCTCGTGATTTGACTTTATTAGAATCAAATGGCATCATTTTTGTCAGCAGTTTATGCCGTAAAAATTGCAGTGAAATTAGACGTAATACAAGTATATATATATATATATATATATATATACACATCTAATTCTACTGCAATTTTCAAAGCAAAAACTGCTAGCAACATTGCTGCCAGCAGTTTTTACCGTAAATTTAACTGATTTTTTTTTTAAATTTTTTTTTTGTTTTTTGTGCGCGAAAATCTTATATATGTTTAACAATCTCGTGAGTTGACTTTATTAGAATCAAATGTTCCTCCAGGTCATAAAGCTTTAGACGTAAAAGTATAAGAGCAAGATATCGATGTCCTAAAAAAAAGCAAGCCGATTTACCACATGGCAGTACTTATAAACTTAGAAAGACGGATAAAGACTTCAGCCACATTAGATAATTTTTAAAACGTGACATACTGTCTATATCAACTACACTGTAAAAAAAGGATCTTTAAATTTTAAAGGAAATAATTATATGTTTACATAAAAAAGCATTTTAACAGGAAAACTTTTTGTAATTGAATTTTGTAATTTTCACAGAAAAAACTGTTTTTTTTTCAAAAACAGTTTTGATGAAAAATTGCAGAAATTTTCTACAAATTAAACAGGCTTAAACTGGCGCAAAAGTTGGCAGTGTTTTTCTATCAATTTAATTTTTTTTTTCACAGTGTATTAGAACTGCAGAAACAAGAATAATAAGCATTACTACTATTACACAATAATCTTTAATAAACATTAATAAACATTACTAATAATTATAAACATAATTATTCTGAGCATTGAAAAATTCTGGATAGTAATGGAAATTAGACCGATGTCTAAAAAATATTTTTTAAGAGGCTCTTTACTGTTTCAGCATGATATATGGGCCTATAAAACGCCACTCTTGAAAAAGAAAAACAAAATACAACTCATAAATTGGATGAGAAACGTAGCAAATGAGGTGTGTTCGTGCTACAATGAAGCTTTAAAAAATTATCAGTTCTTGGTTTACAGTTTACAGTGCTTCGAATACAGCATAGTAGCCAAAATCGTTTGTTTGCCCCTGTAAATACTATCTATTTTTTATTATGCAGGAAGTAACTTGTAGTTATTAATTTCAATTCGATTTTCATTATTTAAAATTTTCGAATTGTTATTCGAATATCAATTATATATATATCAATTTCATTCATATTATTCGATATTATTCGAATATCAATTTCATAAAATGTCAAATAGTATAATGTAATTAAAACACGTCGCAAACAATGTTCCGTCCCCCTGAGCAATTATGTAATAGAATATATTTGGGTGTCCCTGTAAATTAACATGAAGTATTCTTTGTACCCCAAATTGTGTAGAATGTATATATCAGTGTATAATTCATAGATGCATATCAGTTTTATTTTGTTATAAAGACTGTTATTAAAATAACCTTTAAAATGCACTTAAAACTAATTTTCATATTGAAGATAATGTAACTGAATACTTTTGATTGACCCTGCAATTAAGGGTGTATTTCGATTCAAACTGCTTATTTTCAGATTTATTTTTGAATTCATTTTTGCTCTCAAATGCACCAAACTTTCAAAATCTCTTATTTGGAAAGTACACAAGGTGCCGTGATTGTCGATTCTTTGATAAATGCAGAAAATATTGCAAAAAAAAAGTAATAAAAAACGGCATTTCGAGCCGATTTTTCCGAAGCGGGAGATATGAGAGCGAAAAAAAGATTCATACTGATAAGTTACTTGTTTATAAATCAAATTCTAATGAATTGAGCGTAAAATGATATCACACGGCACCTTATACGTCCCTTCAAGGATCCCCTCAGCAAGTGTCATGTTTCTGCTTTTAAAAATGTGTCTGAAATTGTATCGAGAAATTTCGAGCTGTTGAAGGCGGAAAAGCGTTTTTTCGAATACACCCTTAAATTATCTCTCCGACTTTCATCAAATATGAGATGACTCCGTAAAATTATGTTGTAATCGTATGTTTTAAATTATAAACAATACAGTTGGGTGTTTTTGCTTTGTTACATGCGGACGGATTGAACGACAACTCTAAGTTTTACCTATCTACATAACTACGAATGCACCGAAAAACTAAACGTTGGGGGCCACCGTAATACTTACCCATCATGGATATGTATATGAAAATAAAACATGTGAAAACTATTTATACAGTGCATTGCAATTCATAAACAAAATTTAAATATTGTTAATATACATAGTAATGCTATATTAAAGAACTGCTGATGTATCAATTTCGACAAATTATATAAAACGCCAAACTACTCGAGTAGTACCGAATTGCGTAAAAGAAACATCCTTATAACTCCAAAAAATAATAATAATTCTATTAACTAACAATTAACTGCGTCGGATTAAGCGTCTCATTTCCAATTAAAATATACTTCTGAATTGAAATTTGAATGAAATACAGGGTCATGAAAAATCGAAGAATGTGAAAAACAGGATTTCAAATAACTCGGCAACTAATAATACGATCGACTTCGTTTTATATGCAAAATGTGTGTTATTTTATTGCCTTTTACGTCCATTCCTTAGAACAAAAAAATTCGAAAATTTTTATGTACCTTTCATCAGAACGAATTTTTCGAGAGTCCGAAAAAAATAGTTCCGGATAATCGAGGTTGCTGATATTAAATAGGGTTCGTCCCATTCTTACATACTAACTACATACAAAATTTCAAGTCTCTATCTCAATTCGTTCGGGAGATAGAGCGTTTACAGACAGACAGACAGACGGACGGACAGCAAAATTTTTTTCTAAAAATATGTTTTTCGGAATCTCCACTATCTAAAGCGTGTAAATCCGTCAAAACTTTTTTCTCGATTTTCAAAACGATTGCAAGACTTACCCTATACTACGTATGATGGGTAAGTAACAAAATAACCTAAAAATAAACAATATAAATACTCATATAAACAATATGTATGTAATTTCAAAGAAAAATCCCCTAAATTTCAGTACAAATTTGAAATGTGTATGCTTTACGCGGCTGCCCATAAAAACTTGGGTTATTGGTGTATTAATTTCTACTTTGTAATTTTTACCTTTTAGCTTTGCAATTGGAATAAAAGGACGGTTACAAATGCAAATATTAATTTTAAAATGTCTTCTATACAATATATGGCGAAAGGTGGCAGGCCATTTGCGTTTTTAAGCATTTTGTGAAATATCTAAAAAAAGACACGAGGAATTATCCTGAAATTCTAAGTGTGTGTTTTTCATATCAACACTTATGTATTTTTGTTTGAAATTACAGTTTTAGCTGATGTACACACGTGAGTCTTTTGAATTACAATATTTCATTTTATATCATGAAATATTGTCATTAGTTAAGAACAATTTTTAATTGTCAAATTGCTTCAACTAAATATGGGGAAAGCTATAAAACTTTTTTTCATTTGTTTGTCATAAATATATACTTTATATTAGCTGTACATTTTATTCTGTTATGATAATAACATGTTAAAATTTTATATCAAAATAAATGTTCCTCAGTAAAGCGAATAATATAACAAAGCCTTCTAACCAGCATATAGCAGAGGTGTTGCACCTTCACTACTGATATCAAGTATTATTGTTTCATCATAAGGAAGTTTGAGACATCGATATTCACATCTAATATCGGATTGATAAATTCTGAATCAATATGAGGTAAGTATTATTTACACATTATTAAAAATGGCTTTAATACTGTTTTATAATTCCATAAATACGAATTATAATTATTGGGCTAAAACATTGCAATATATCTGAGATAATTCCGACGCAAATGCATTTTTTTTTGCCTGAATTTACAAAATGTCTTTTATTAATTTAAATCCGCTTGACATTTTTTGTTTGAAAACTATGTATTTCCAGCTTTAAGTCTTGTATTTGTGAAGATAAGACCTATCTGTATAAATTCAAAATTAATGACTAATGACGAGATACTGTATTTAAATAAAAGAAACAATAACAAACAAAAATTATGCTACAGTGATCTCTTGACGATGTTTAAAGGAAAAAATTACCATAAAAAACTTAATTAAATCCATTAGATTTTTAATTCACAATATTTTAAGAACTTTACCTTTTATATTAACATTTAAATAACCAATAACGAAAGAAAATGAATTACCTTTTTTCTTTAAAAAAAAAGAAAGAAAGAAAGAAAGAAAGAAAGAAAGACATTTTAGTTGAAAACCAGTGTATTTCATTCGAATGTTTAAATACATCAGAACTCTCTGTTTATTGTTCGAAAAAGCATGTGTATAAAGAAAAATTAAAATGTAAGCGAGTTTGGAGTTACATTTTATGGTCAGACATAATCATTAATAATGTAAAATTTAATCGAAATTGCGAATTTTAAATTTTTTTTCGAAAAATAAAAGTAGAACTGTATTTTTTCTTACTATTTTACATCATCAATATTAAATTAATTCATTTTCTTTATGTTAAATTATTTTGATATAACAACACTGATAATGCAATACGTTTAAATAAATCTAGTTAAACTTGCAGAATATAAATAAAAAGAAACAGAATGAGAAAATGAATTTAAAAAGACGTCAAACTAAAAAAAAAGAATAAATATGATACTAAAAAGTAAATTTAATCTTGCATAACCTTTTATTAACAAAATTCATTTGATATTTTACTTGTGACAATATCAGCTCACTTTACACAATTTCGTCAGTAATTCATTCAACGTCTCGTTCAATTACAATGACATTTCGTTTGTAAAATTTGTTTTATACCGGAATGCCATTCAAATTTCTGAAAACGACAGCAACTTTAAAAAGACTATTTGAATCTACATAATGCGTTCTTCATGTAAGAAAATCTAATGTAACGAATTTGATATCTCGTAACCTATTGTAATCCTTTTCAAAACGCAAACGAAAAACGTTAAGAATAGTTATCATTATGTATGGAAACTCGATTCATTGTCATTGAAATTAAAATTCATTCATATTGTCAGGATATCGATCATGTACCGTTAAAGATATTTTATTTCAATAAAAACAATGTATTTTATTTCAATAAAATAATTCGATAATTTATATCTAAAAATGAGATACATTTTCATTATCATTAATTTATTTTTAACTTCTCTAATAAAGGTATTTAATTACAATTGAGCCATACTTTTAATTGTCTCTTCATAAATTTGAATTGCAATTTTCGAAAAGAATGGTTAAACTTTATGTTCGGGAAACACTGGAAAAAAATACAAAAATAATGGAATATATAAATATATTTTTTTTTATTATGTATGTCAATTTGTTCAGTTAATTACAAAATAGAAATTTATTTGCTTCATTTATGTATTTTTTGTCTCTGATAAAAATCTATAATTATGTATTATAGATATAACATGTATATTATGATGTAACTGTCTAGTTTGAACTGTGTCATATGCTTGACGTCACACCACAGACCTTGAGCACTGCATTTTATAACTCTGCTTTATCCCCATCTTTAAAACTTTTTAAGAAATGTGTGCTTTTCGTACATCTACGTAATGTAAAACCCAGTTTTCCAGAAAACGCAAATAAACATTTTCAAGTAACACGAGGATTTTTGTATAAAATTTACAACCTTAAAATCCATTGTATTTGTAGGTTTTTATATATTTTTGTATACATTATATAATATACTAGTGCAGAGGCCGTTCCTAGTATGGTGGTTAAAAATTGTGCATTACACATACGTTTGAAAAAAAATGATTCTTAGTAAAGCAGGTTTTGCGGATAATACACAATAACAAAATAAAAAAAAATTATAAAAGAAAATTTTAATAAAGTCTGCTATAACGTTGAAATAATACTAAGAATTAATAATTATTACTATTTTTTGTAATACTTTGAAATTGTATTTTTTTGCTCACCCCCCCCCCCCCCCACACACACACACACTAAAAAAAGGATGATTGACATTTTCCCATTTTTTTTTCAAAAGGGGCAAACGAGAGTAAATGAGCTTTCTGCTGTCAAGCTTCGGATGCCCATAGACGATATTACCGTCTCAGAGAGAGAGTCAATTCCAATGACAGTTTTCAGGGGTATAAAACTGGCTTGGCGCGCTATTCATTACACTAAGTTTTATTATAGATAGAGAGATGATTGTGTCTCAATATGCAATGTTTACATTTATGTACCTCTTTAAGTCTGAAATGCATGAATTTTTCGTCTATTCTAATAGAAATTCCTTCTTTTACTGACTTTTGTTAGGTAGCCAAAATTGCTAGAGCATCGACATCTCTATAGTCCTGTGTGTATCTCGTAAAAGGAGTTGCATTCTGTGAAGATTGAAATTTCTTTATTTCAGCTTTGAACAGCGTTTTAGTAAAGTCTGCCTTAAGTTTGTCACTTCCGGTATCAGAAAGTTTATTTCCGATTTATATTTTGGGCTATAACTCAGATTCAAATTATCACTGAAAGAATAGTAGAGCATTTTTGGAATCCTAAATATTTGAAATTTAATTTAAAATTATAATGAAAAAGATGACCTATTTTATGTAAACAGCGGTTTGAGAGTAAGAACATACCTTAAAGAATTACGAAAACATCTAAAACGAACGTTTAGCATAAGTAAAACTAGTCAGATGAGGCAATCTTAAAACTTTATTCTATCTTCTGCATGATGATTCTTCCTAAAAAATACAGCACAGCAGCGCCATCAGTTAATTGGTTTGAACCAAAATCTATTCCGCAATAATATATTTCAAATTGTAACTGAATCTGAAGCTTGATGAAAATCCGTGCATTTAGTTTTTGAATGAGAAAATTTGCAAAATATTTATAAAAAATCTGCATAACATCGCCACCTATTTGGTGATGTACATCAAAAACTAATCAGGATGAATTTTTTATCAGTCACTAACTGAATCCGAATTTTGATGAAAATCCATGAATTAGTTCTTGAGGTATCTTTATTGAGAAATCGCGAAAAAGGCCCATCTCAGCGAAATCTGTTGAGCGATTTATACTAAAAACTATACATCTTTAATCTATATCAGAGACTAACTAAAGTTTAAGAAAATTTCGTGTATTATTTCTTGAAACTGAGCTGTTGCGATAATTACGATAATGCAACATAGCAGCACCACCTATTGACATATTTGCATCTAAACGTATTCAGCATCGTGTTATATCAAATAATAATTAAATCTAAAACTTTATGAAAATCCATTCTCTAGATCTTGAGATATGACTATTGTGGAAATGGTCAAAAATGCTGAAGCAGCTCCACTTGTTGAGCAATATACACCCAAAACTAATCAGATCTTGGTTATATCAAGGTCTAATAGAATTTAAAGTTTTGTGAAATCCCGTGCATTAACTTTTGAGATAGAGTGCTTACAAATTCTTTGTCACGTATATTCACACAGAGACGGACAGATTGATTGACTGACAGACAGACTTACAGATAGACATTCTATGAAAACATCGTTTTCGGGTTTTCTGACCCCTCAAACGTGCGAAAACCTGATTTCGATAATTTTCACGAATCCAATACTTTCTTCTTGCAAAGGTAGAAGAAAGAAAATATAGATAAAATATAGCGAGATTGAGTATTCAGCATATGGCTTTTTCTACGATATGAAAAGATATTTTAGAAACGGAAACATTTTGTTTTAAAATACCTTAAAAATACCCGATACGTAACTACACACATTTATGATAAATAATAATAAATTTTGATAGACATAACGAAGCAAACGAATTATTAATTGGAGAAATATTTTATTAACAGGATAAATTCACATACCTAACCCACTAAAAATTATTTTAAGATTATCTGAAGAAATATCCACTTTCTTCAGAAATTCTACAGAAATTTGTAGGAATCTTGAAGATGTAATTTTACCTCAAAATAATCTGCAGATTTTTTTAAGGATATCCTTAGAAATATCTGCAGTTTTTTTTAAATTTTCCAATTCTCTACAGATTTTTTACAGATTTTTTTTTAATTATTTCTAATGGCGTAAAAACAAGATTATATCATATCTTCAATTCTTCGTTTTTGTCAACTTTTTTGTCTTTCATGAATAGATATTTTAACTATTCTTATGAGAAAATTACAAATCAGATGAACGAAAGGACATGAAAGTACAATTCATTTGTAATTAAATAACTTTGTTCGTAAAAGATAAAATTAATGTAAACGATGAATTTCAAATTTAATTGATTCTTAGAAGCATTTAGCTAATGAAAAAAATATATATTTGATTATCTATAACGGTGTATTGTCTTTATTTTAACAATATGAACAAATTTTCATTTCAATGGCATTGAAGCGAAATTTCATATACAATGAATAATTTTCATGTCGATCTTTGAATGTCTATGATAAAAAGTTAATTAAATCCAATTGATTTTTTTAAATCATCAGATTTTAAAATATTCACCTTTTATATAAACATTTTAATAACAATTTTAATTTTTCTTAAGAAAGGTATTATAGTAAAAATAAGGGGAGCACGAATCTGATATTAAATTTGGACGTTCTAACACTGCCCTATCAAGAACATATTTAAATGAAGAGATAAAAATATTGTTTAATCAAAGTAAATTATGTTTCATATCTAATTGTAATCGTAAATCTATTATAAGAGAGTCCATTGAAATTTATACCCGTAATAATCTGGTTTGCAATGATACCGTTTCTTTTATTATTCCGAAGTTATAGTTAGAATTAATAAATAAATTCCTCGTGAGGGCTTGATTGGGATGAACCAAGTTGGAATTTCTTTTGATCATGGTCTATTTTTATTTTAATTTATTTTTTTACAATAGCGCGCGTGTTTTTTGGTGTTTTTTATATCTCTTTGTCGCGTGTCATTTGTATTGACCGTGAAATAATTTAAATTTTTTATTTTTAGTTAAGTTTTTAGATCATGGTCTATATTTTAATTTAATTTTTTGCAATAGAGCGCGTGTTTTTTGTTATTTATATCTCATTGTCGGGTGTCATTTGTATTGTCCGAGAAATATTTTGAAATTTTGTTTTATTTATATTATGACTATGGAACTTATTTGACGGTTCCGAAACATGTCAATGTATTTTATTTTTACTATAACACCTTTCTTAAGAAAAATTAAAATTGTTATTAAAATCTTTGAATGTCTTTTGCAATGAATACAATAATGTACGAGATATCTGATTTATTACATTAATTTTTCTTGAATAAAAAGCACATTATAATGGAGACGAGGACAGTTTGTTTTCAAATACGTTTTAAATGTCCAATGCGTAACTAGACCTTTGTAATGGATAAAAATAAATTGCGATGGACTATAACAAAGCAAATGAATTTCTATTTTTGTTATTAATTGGACATATTTACATACACAATACGAAGATTATATCCATATCTTCAATTCTTCGTTTTTGACAATTTTTCTGTTTTTCATGTTTGCATATTTTAACTATTCTTATGAGAAAATTACAAATCAGATGAACGAAAGGACTTGAAAAGTAAGTTTCAATTGTAATTAAATAACTTTGTTCGAAAAAGATAAAGTTGATACAAACAATGAATTTGAAATTTTATCTGATTCTTACACACTTTCAACTGCTGATATTTATATCTCTAACTGTATTATCGATACTTTAATAATAAGAACACATTTTTATTTCAGAGGCAATGAATCGAAATTCCATACATAATGAATACTTTTTGTGTCGTTCTTTGATTGCGTTTTGAAATAAATGCAATAAAGTACGAGATATCAGATTTTTTATCTTAAATTTTCTTGAGTAAAGAACCCATTATGAAGATTTACACAGTTTTTTTAAAATCGATGTTGTTTTCAGAAATTTAAATGACATTATTAGGTAAAAGATTTCCAAAGAAATATAATTCTAATTGAACGTGACGCTGATTGAGTTACTGACAAAAATGTGTTAAGTAAGCTGATATTGTCACAAATGAAGCATCAAATGAAATTTGTGTATAAAACGTTGGAGACAAATTAAATTTATTGAGTGTTATAGTTACGAAGATGTCTTTATAATTTTAGGTTCATCAATTTTAATTTATAGATACAGTGTCTCACATAAGTGATGGGACACTTGTGCTTTACAAAAGGAAACTAATCAAATAAATTAAAAGAACATGTACACATTTTTTTTGTGGGTGTGTTTCATACTTAAATTTAGTAAAGATTATTACATAACATACATTTTTTCAAAATATTAAAATATTAATTTAATAAAAATACAAATGTTTAGAACGGAGCAAAAAATAGCTCACATAAGTGATGGGACACCATTATATATGCAACAAAAATCGTCTGAAATAAGCAATAAAAATATTTTTTGGGGTTTTATTTTTACTTAAAAGCAATTGGCAATAATTTATAAAATCGTCTGCAGTATTTCTCTCCAGTTTGTTTTGGAATTTTTGTGTTTTTTAGCTCTGTGTAGCCATGAATGCTAAACGAAAAGAAACTTCGCATGAAATTCGAAAATTAGTTATTAATTTGCATATTGAACGTGAAAAATCTATTTGAAAAACTGCTGAAACAGTTAACTTGAGTCGTTCAACAGTTTTCAATATCATTAAACGATATAAAAAGAATCATGATTCAGGATAAAAGAAGACCTGGCTGACCATCAAAGGTATCCAATGGAATAAAGCGAATTATCGTTCGAAATATTAAAAAAAAATCCAAGAAATAGTGCTTCAAAAGTTTCTGCTGATTTACAAGCATTATATGGAATAATTGTTAATCCTGAGACTATTAGAAGGGTAATTCGATCTGCTGGATATCATGGTAGAGTAGCCAGGAAAAAATTCTTCGTAAGTGAAAAGAATAGAAAACTCAGACTAGCTTTCGCAAATTCCAACATAAATAAGAATTCTGATTACTGGAATAAAGTTATATTTGCTGATGAGAGTAAATTCAATATATTTGGTTCTGACGGTAGAATCTTGGTGTGGAGAAAACCCAGGGAAGAATTTCGCAAACAGAACTTGGTACCAACAGTAAAACATGGTGGAGGAGGAGTTATGGTATGGGGGTGTATGTCGTCCGCTGGAGTTGGTAATCTTGTTTTTATTGACAGTATAATGGATCAGTACAAGTATATTGATATTTTAAAGCAAAATTTGAAATCTTCAGCATGAAAATTGAACCTTCATAACGATTTTAAATTCTACCAGGACAATGACCCCAAGCACACTGCTCTGAACGTTAGACTCTGGCTGCTATACAACTGTCCTGAAATAATAAAAACACCACCACAATCTCCAGACTTAAATCCCATAGAGAATATTTTGCAAGAATTGGAATCAAGAATTCGCAAACACATCATTTCTTCAAAACAACAACTAAAATCGGTGCTTCAAGAAGAATGAGGTAAAATCACTCCAGAAATCACAAAAAAATTATTCGAATCCATCCCAAAAAGATTAAATCACGTTTTAAAAGTAAAAGGAAATCCAACAAAATATTAAAACCTTTTAAAAAGTAAAATTTTTGGATAAATATTTGATGGAAAAGTAAGTGTCCCATCACTTATGTGAGCCATTTTTTGCTCCGTTCTGAACAATTGTATTTTTACTAAATTAATATTTTAATATTTTGACAAAATGTATGTTATTTAATAATTGTTACTAACTTTAAATTTGAAACACACCCAAAAAATTTTTGCACATGTTTGTTTATTTATTTTATTGCAGTTTCTTTTTATAAAGCACAAGTGTCCCATCACTTTTGTGAGACACTGTATGTTGCAAGTTTAACTAGATTTACTGAAACGGATTGCTTTATTTGCAGTTTTTTTAGTGGGAATATAATAATATAAAAAATGAATTAATCTAGTCTTGTATATACATATAAAACTACGAAAGTAATACATACATTAATAAGATAATTTTTCTTACAAGTAATATTTTATATAAATTTTTCTACTTTTATTCTTTTTTTTTATTTTAAACAAAAATAATAGTAATTTGTTTTTGCTTTGTAAACAATCAAAACTTTATTATTTGGGTTCAAAAATACTCTATTAATTATTCTTGAATTTTCTTTTAATAAATTTTATTATATACTTAGAATTATAGTATGAAGAAATATTGAATTGAAATTATTTACATAATATGTACAAAATGTCTAATATGTACAAAATATAAAATTCCTTTTACCTTGATAATTTCTGATCATCGTATTTAAACTGGAAAGATGATCTTATATCCATTTATGCGTTTCTTTTCATAAAAATAACATAATTCTTCTATAAAACTTAAGACACGCACGACACAAAAAATATATAAACATTCTCTCTAAAAAAAATTCTTTTTCATTCCATCAAAAATTGATGCCAATTTTTTTTATACCTAAACTTTTGCCTTATCTCGTATGATAAAAAGTGTAAAACTAAAGCAGACGAAAAAACAGTTTTGCTGCCATAGTAACGAGTCGCGTAAGAAAAAAAATAAATATCACTATTGCAAATTTGCAAACGATTTTCTGTGAATAAACTGATATATTAATGTATCAATTCCTAACAGTTTTAATATTTACACATGAATTATAGCTGCAAACTCAGCTATGTTTTAATGTTTTTTATATATTGGATCGAGCGATTGAACTGAGAGTTTTCGTGTATTTTAAAGATTCAATGAAGTATATAAATTATAATCGTACATATTATTAATGATGAAAACATCCCTACTTTTATTCGCAAATAATAAATGCACATCGAAGAGCTGACAGCACAAAGCCTTCTATCATCGAGCACAAGAATTTTTTTTTCTAGAAGAATAGTATTAGAGGAATTAAATGATCCATATCTGTCGGAAGTGAAGAGGTGCATAAATCAAAAATCGACACCACTAGTGGTTGACTCGTAGAGTTAGCATCGTGTTTTTTCTTGCACCCAGTTTTCCATGTTTTCATATTTTTTATTGTAAAACAAACACAATACTATACCACCGAGACAATCACTAATGTATGTATTTTTCTTTTATGGATTACTTCACTTCTGAAAGACATTTATAATATGAAACCTCTATTATTACTTTTCCATAAATTAAAGTCTTTTTTTCTTGTGGTCGATGACATAGGAGTTTGTGTAGTCGGCTCCTGAACTATAATAAATGCTCATTACAATTAATGTGGTTTAAATTATTTTTAACACGCTTTTGGCAGAATTCATATTTCGTTAAACAAAATAAAAATGACAGTATTTTTTTGGGACAGTATTCAGGATTTTTTGCTCATTACAGACTGAATTTTCGTTATACGTTTAGATGAATTTTCTTCATACTTATAAATTTTAATAACAACATCCTCTTTTCTATACATATATAATACTTATAACAAAGAATGTTAAAATCAGTTTAAAATATGAAAATGATTTCTATCTTTGTATGCATTTTTTAATATGGCAATATTATCAATAGTCATAATGGCTACCGAATTAGATGCAACAAGAAATTACGTGTTTTAGTGTTTTTAAACGTCGATTTTTCTTGTGCATACTTTTCAACTTTGTTGGAAACAGTTAAAAAGGAATAGTATTATAAATAATTTTGAAAGCTATCAATATCTCTTCTTTCAGAAAGTAATTAACATTAATTTTTCAATAAATTATAAAACAATAATTAAATAATATCAATTAATTACTTAAAGTTTACTTTATTTCGGATAAAAACTTTAAAGAAAATCTTTACATCACATATGTTTTTCACTCTCTTTGCATTTCGATAAGGTGTGAACAACACAAACGAATTTGAATTATCAGTATTGATAAAATACATATACGTAAACATAAAATCTAATATTGTGTCTCGTAGGAATATGTTTTTTTCTTCTGTTATTTTTTATTTTGATTCTGAATGAATGATAAACCCTTTTTATTCAGATAAGATAGACTTCAAAGATATTTGATAAAAAAAGTAAAACTAGTCGTTGGGGGCCACCATAATACTTACCCATCATGGATATGTATATGAAAATAAAACATGTGAAAACTACAATGCATTGCAATTGATAAACAAAATTTAAATACTGTTCATATACATAGTAATGCTTCATTAAAGAACTGCTGATGTACCAATTTCGACAAATTATATAAAACGCCAAACTACTCAAGTAGTACCGAACTGCGTAAAAGAAGCATCCTTATAACTCCAAAAATATTAATTATATTAACTAACAATTAACTGTGTCGGATTAAGCGTCTCATTTCCAATTAAAATATACCTCTGAATCGAAATTTGAATGAAATACAGGGTCATGAAAAATCGAAGAATGTGGAAAACAGGATTACAAATATCTCGGCAACTAATAATCCGATCGACTTCGTTCTATATGCAAAATGTGTGTTATTTTATTGCCTTTTACGTCCAATCCTTAAAACAAAAAAATTCGAAAATTTTTATATACCTTTCACCAGAACGAATTTTTCGAGGGTCCGAAAAAAATAGTTCTGGATAATCGAGGTTGCTGATATTAAATAGGCTTCGTCCCATTCTTACATACTAACTACATACAAAATTTCAAGTCTCTATCTCAATTTGTTCGGCAGGTAGAGCGTTTACAGACAGACAGACTGACAGACAGACAGACAGACGGCAAATTTTTTTTTCTAAAAATATGTTTTTCGGAATCTCCACTATCTAAAACGTGTAAATCCGTCAAAATTTTTTTTTCGATTTTCAAAACGATTGCAAGACTTACCCTATACTACGTATGATGGGTAAGTAAAACAATCCTCACAATGTATATAATGGAATATATTTTTGCTATAACTGCTCTTTTCTTAAATTTATGTAAATATATTTATAGATATATGCATTTATTTAGGTACGAATATAAATTTCTTCATCAAGAATAGACTAGTTTTAAATGATTATTACTTACCCATCATACGTAGTATAGGGTAAGTCTTGCAATCGTTTTGAAAATCGAAAAAAAAATTTTGACGGATTTACACGTTTCGGACACTGGAGATTCCGAAAAACATATTTTTAGAAAAAAAAAATTTGCCGTCCGTCCGTCTGTGTGTCTGTCTGTCTGTCTGTCTGTAACCGCTCTATCTCCCGAACAAATTGAGATACAGATTTGAAATTTTGTATGTGCTTAGTATGTAAGAATGGGACGAAGCCTATTTAATATCAATAACCTCGATTATCCGGAACTATTTTTTTCGGACTCTCAAAAAATTCGTTCTGATGAAAAGTATATATATATATATTTTTTTTTAAGGAATGGTCGTAAAAGGCAATAAAATAACACAAATTTTGCACATAAAACAAAGTCAATCGGATAATTAGTTGTTGAGATATTTCTAATCCTGTTTTCTACATTCTATGATTTTTCATGACCCTGTATTTCATTAAAATTTCAATTCAAAAATATATTTTAATTGGAAATGAGACACTTAATTCGATGCAACAAACCGTTAGTGAATATGATTAAAATTTTTGGAGTTATAAGGATGTTACTTTTATGCAATTCAGTGCTACTTGAATTGTTTGGCGTTTCATACAATTTATCGAAATTGGTTCGTCAGAAATTCATTAATAGAGCATGAATATGTGTTAAAAATACTTAATTATACGTTTATATTTTGTTTTGTAATTGTAATGCATTTTATAAATTGTTTACATATGTTATGTTTTCATATATTATGCATATCCATGATGGGTAAGTATTATGGTGGCCTCCAACGACTAGTTTTTAACTAATCTACAGATGCCTACGTAGATTCTGATATAAAGTGTGTCACTGCGAGCTAAAATTTATTATATTGCTTTTTATAACAATTATTTTTTAAATGAATGAGAAGTACAATTATAATCCATATTTTCAAAGTTTATGCTAATACAAACAGCTATCTTCAAAAATTTATTTCATTCTCAATCATATTTGGCTTTTGAAATAAACAAATTTGCTTATTATATAACTGTCAAGATAAATGAACAATAATTTTACAACATGAATAAACTTTTCTTTGAGTGAATGACAATGAGTCAGATTTCCATGCATACACTGTAAAAAAAAATTCAAGAGGTTACTAAAAATTTTTTAGTAAATTTGTATTCCACAGAATTTTTAATA
The DNA here is from genome assembly GCA_964019185.1 of Maratus speculifer. NCBI lineage: Eukaryota > Metazoa > Arthropoda > Arachnida > Araneae > Salticidae > Maratus > Maratus speculifer. The sequence goes on along the minus strand of OZ025290.1, from coordinate 458,254,990 downwards.
ACCATTACAAACTTTTTTTTTACAAGCATTTGTTTTATAAACTGAACAAAAGAATTTTTTGTATAACTAACTTAAAAATTTTTAGTATGGGCCACCAAGCAAATTTTAGTAATAGCTCCAAAATTATTTTTAATAACCATTACGTGCTCCCGAAGGGCAGGAGCTTCCTTCGAGCTGCATTCAGACTTCTGAAGCGGTAGATTTTCGGCAAAACTGCAATAGATGGCCGCACCAAACATTACTAACTGCTCCGACAGGATTTGCATAATCCCTTTACTAACGAGTACTTACACTACATACATTCGGGGCGTATTTGGCGGCGGCCAATATCGAACCCGGGACCTTTTAGTCTGGAGTCCGTTACTATAACCACTATGCAATCAAGGCCACACCAAGTGAGTTTTAGTAATAGTTATTAAAAATATAAAACTATTAACTCTCTTCGTTGCTAAATTTTTTCTAGTAATTCTTACAGATTTTCTTGTAACCGACTAAGATTACTAAACATTTTTTAGTAATTACAAGGATCACTAAAGTTTTTTTAGGAGATCGACCCTTTTTTTTTTACAGTGTAGTAAATATTTTGCGAGTCTATTTTCCATTGTATTTTGACAGATATATTTAAATGTTACGAGATAACAAATTTGTTCCACTAGCTTTTTTGAATAATAAAATAATCCACTCTGTATATCCGTTAAGTAACTCCATTATGTAGCTATCAATCACTATATATCATTATTAAAATATTTCGTACTTTAATGATATTATACTATTTGAAATATATTGAAAAGAATAGAAATCACTGATTTTACTTTAAGATGATTATGATAGAATGTTAAATCCATAGCATTTGTCAACTATTTGCATGAATACACAAAAGAAATAATCTATAGTTACAGTCTTGGAGCTTTCGTTGCCGAAAGTGAGTTTGTAATTTCGGTATGTACATATCATTTTACGATTGTAAATGGGAACATCTGGAATTTTGCTTTCAAAAATGTTGCGTACTTCCCTATGGTTAAATGAGACATTATTTTAACTTATTAAACAATGTAGTTCTGATATTTTGTTGCAGCAAGTTATCCTGAATATGTTGGAAATTGTATCGTAATCTATGCTTGAATTTTTCTTTCTGATATTAAAAATACGTAAGAAAATATTCATGGGTAATGACTAAATTACATGCTTACTTCCATTGCTTATTTTTATCTTTTATTCTGTTATCACGGAGTAATATTTTATTAATTCTTTTTTTTAATGAATAAGAAGTACAGTTCAAATGTAATTTATGTTTTCAAAGTTTATGTCATTATATATAGTTATCTTTAAACTTTTATTCCATTTTAAACATATTTAGATTTTAAAATAAATAATATGCATCTATCACGATAAAAGAACAATAATTTAATAAAATGAATAAATTTTTCTTTCAGTGAATGATAGTGATTCGAAATGCCATAAATAATTTGCGGGTCGTCCTTTCATTGATTTTTGAAAGGTATATAATAGGTTACGAGATACCAATTTGTTACATTAGCTTTTCTTGAATATACAATCATTATGTAGATACATACGGTCTTTTCAAAATTGCTGTCGTTTTCAGAAATTTAAATGACATTCGGAGAAAAAAGAGACT